>JAINRH010000337.1:0-19036 GCA_025413025.1 Ficus hispida
AATGGACTGAATATTGAGGAAAAGCCAAACAGGGCTTAATATGGATGACATCATCCTATCCTTAATTTATGACATCATAATTGGATTAAATAAGCTTGGAAAGAAAACCAAGAACTCTCTAGAACAAGATGACATGGCCGGCCACCTCAGGGGCAAAAATGCCAAAATTTTATCTTTAGGGGTTAAAGTGAAAATTTTGGAATATTGATGATGTAAGCGAAGTGATGTCATCAAGATGATGTCATCAAGGTGAGATAAGCTTGGCTTGTTCACCAAGAAAGCAACCGGCCACCTAGGGGGCATTTTTGTAAGAATTTTCACTTTTGGGGCAAAAGTGCAAATTTTGGAAATTTGGTGATGTAAGCAATGAGGTAAGCGATGATGTAAGCCATGATGTCATCCCTTGCTTGCTCTCCAAGTCTTGGCCGGCCACCTTGACACCTAGCATGCCAATTGCATTATTTCCTCCAAGTTTAGGGGCTAAAATGCAAATTTTGGAAAGTTTGCATTTGCCTATAAATAGGTGCTCATTTTATTCAAAAAAATCAGAAAATTGAGCCAAGTTCTGCCCATTTTTCTGCTCCAAAACCGTCCCTTAGCAGCCAAAGGAAAACAAGAACCAAAAACAAAAATCCAAGAGACAATCCCTTAGGGAGAGTTTGGATTTTGTGAGGAAGAGAAAGAAAATAGAAAAGTGAGATTATGTGGGTTTAGGACAACCGGATTTTTGTAGGAAGAACCACCCAATGACCAACAAGTTTTGGTCCTAATTAGAGGAGCAAAACCGGCTATGAGCAGCCAAGGAGAGGGGGCAGAAAAATGCACCAAACCCCTAGTCTAGCCTTGTGTGCATCGAGGTAATCTCCGTTGATCTTAAGCTTTTCGTTTAAGCTTTAAATTTGAGAAATTTAAATGTATTTCCAGCATTGGATGTAAGAGCTTAAGCTCACCTTTTAGTGCTTGATTATGCTTGAATAGGGTGGTGGTCTCTAGTTTACATTTTTGATGCATGTTTGATGATGTGCTTATAGGTTTGTGAGTTTGCCTACCATGTGTTTGTTATATGTTCCCATAGGTTGAGATTGAATGTATGATTATGTGATTGATGGAATGGAACGTTAGAAACGATTGCATGTGTGACCTTAGGCTCCCGCTGTAGTCGGTTGAGGTAGCGTGCACGTTTTAGGACGTAAAACGAATTATGAACCGAAACTGCCAGTCTCGGGTCAAGACTGGGCAGTGTTCTGGAAATGGTATTTTGAGGCCCTTAGAGGCCGAATTTGAAGAAACTCAAAACTAAAAAGTTGTATATAAGGGTTTTTGCTAGAGGGCAACGTGGACCGTTTTTCAAAATAAGGCTCCAATGGCCTCCGTTTTACGAAAATCCGAGGCTAATCTGCCCAGACCTAGTCTACACGTCCAGTAAGTTTCAAATTAAAACTGACAAGAATCCAAGCAGAACTGGGTTTTCCTCAAAACATGAAACTTGTAGTATTATCCGAGATCTACAACTTTTATGAAGAAAGTTTTATCAAATTACGAACAGATTTTAAAGTACAATTTGATTCCCAAAACTGTGCAGGAAACAGAAATTCAAGCACAGGATCTTTAGAAAAAAAACAGTGCATAAGCAGGAAATTCCTGCACATGCACTGATAACCAAAGTTAAGAAACTGTTTTTAAAGATTGTTTTCAGAGCTTGACAGTTTTTAGTTTTTAACTGTCTATGCTTAAATGTTAAGATTTTATGAAAATACGGTTTTCATAAGGATTTTTAAAGAAAACTTGACAAAGGTTTGTCAAGAATAAATAAATGAAATACGCCGGGTCCTATGGTGACAACTATAGGACAGCTAGTAACCGGAGAGGTTACCTAAATTTATTGGGCCAAATAAGTTAGGTTACTTATAGTAACCTCATGAGATGAGATACCCGAGATGGTGGGTAGGGCCTAATAAGATTCGCAACTGAATACTATTTAAGAATGGTCGGGCTTAGTACCCAAGGTTACCTGAAGTAACCTAATTAGTTATTGTTTAAGTATGTTGGGCCTTGGGCCCTAGGGTTACGGAAAGTAACCGAGCAAGTTATCATGTGATGTTTTAGGGGGAACATATAATATAACTAAGGCTACTCATAAATGTTGGTTAGGACTCCAACATTTAACGATTATGATTTATGGTTAGCAAGAATGTGTATGGCTCTTATCTTACGTCCTGTTTGGAAACAGGAGTAGGAACTGTTGTCGTATCACGTTTGGACGATAAACCAAGAGCATAGGACTAAAGGTAAGTATAACTCCGCCTACAGCATGGGCAAAATGTTTTTAAAGAACATGTTTTTCAAGAAATCATAGGTTGATGATTTATGGTACTTACGCTATGCTATGATGCTATGTTATGAGGTTTATGTCATGATGTTATGCTAAGATGAAATGTTATGATCATATTTTGATGATTTATGGTACTTACGCTATGCTATGATGCTATGTTATGAGGTTTATGTCATGATGTTATGCTAAGATGAAATGTTATGATGCTATGTTATGAGGTTCATGTCATGACGTATATGATAAGATACTATGTTACGATGCTATGCTATGAGAATTTATGTTACGACAGTTATGTAATGGTTTATGTTATGTTATGTTCTATTTTAATATAGTGACATCATGTAGCATGTCCACTAATATTAACTACATGGTAAGAACACATGTTAAGACAAGCTAAGGTCATTTGTGTCGTACCGACTTGCCATAGTGGCGGGTTTAAATGGTTTAGTCTATGGTTTGGGCTGAGTTGGATTGGCTGCCCCAATCACTCCATGTTAAACAGTTTGTTTCATGGTTTGAGTTGGTTTGGATTGGCTGCCTCCAGCCGTTCCATGGTGATGGACCACGGTACGTGCACACATGATATGCAAATAAATAGAATCAAGATAATGAATGAAAGTTTAATTGATTCATAAGAAAGCCTAAATGGTTCATGCATTCTTTTGTTAAAATGTTTTGCGGATTGCACGTTGTACTTACTGGGCATAAGCTCACTACTTACGTTCATGCTGTAGGTTAGCAACCTACCGGTGATACTTGATGCAAGGCTGTGAAGGCTGGCGCTACAGACTGTGAAATGTGGGATGGACACCGCCACGGGTTTTGAATTTATGCTATGTAAAATATGTTTTGAAAAATATATTTAATTATGTTATGTGATAGTATGGATAAGAAACCGTTTTCAAGTAGAAAACTATTTTTAAGAAATTGTTTTCAAGAACGTGTTAAAGAATGGTTTTCAAGGATAATGGCAAGCAAGTTGCCTCGTGTCGTACCGACCCACACTAGGTTGGGTTTGGTCCACGGTATGATTATGTTAGCTTTCAATATGATTATGAAAGCTCAGTACTCGAGTGAGTACATATGATTATGCATGAAGATAAGTTAAGTTCAAAGTAAGAAAAGAAAAAAAATTTTACTCCGAATTTTCCGCAGTTTAAGCTTTTTAAATTAAGAAGTAAGTTAAGCAAGTAATGTAACGGCCCACGTCTGCGCAGTAGGACGCCCCTACGCGTGACGGTTCGGGGCGTTACAGAGATGGTATCAGAGCAAGTTTTTCTGCCATCCAGTTTCACAGTTCTGCCGCCAAAGCCACAGTTTTGCAAGTAAGTTTTCTTACTCTAGTTTAGTTAGAGTTGTAACGACCCGCCTAGCACAGGCCGTTACCATACATACATACTTATCTTCTCATACATACTTACATACTTACGTAAACACAGCGGAAATTTTTTTTTTTTTTTTTTTTTTTTTTTTTTATATGGCATACAAATGCAACATATAAATGTATCTTTATCAAAAATATTTACCATAACATAAATACGTAAAGAACAGAATGCGTAGCGGCTACATTTCCCACATTTCACAGTTTGCCCCGCCATGCCCTTCCATCTTGTATCAATTATTGCTGACGGTTGCTTACCTACAGCATAAACGTAAGACAGTGAGCTTTCGCTCAGCAAGTACAACCTCCTATACCGCGACATAAACAGACATGATCTAATCTTTCACATACAAACTTGACTTACCATAGCATATCGTACAAATCATGATTTCATTCATCATAGCATATCATACATATCATGACTTCATTCATCATATCATAACATACATATCATAATGCATGGTCCATTTATGCTTATTTTATGCTTATTTCATGCTTAACTTACTTTCATTTCTTATCTTACATATGGGCCCCTTACTTGTGTGTATGTACCGGGCGCGCGACTATGGAGTGGTTGGGGCGGCCAAACCATTTCCAACTCAAACCATAGTCCAACCCGACCTAACGCGGGTCGGCACAACACAGGCGATTGCTCGCCATCTTTCTTTTCATCTTGTTGTGTCATACTTGATCTTATAATTCTTATAAGATTTGGTGAACATGCTTCGTGCTTTAATAAACATAACATAGCATTCATCAATAACATACCTTAACCTATCATACATCATAACCTAACATACAACATATGACATATTTCATAGCATATCAAAATCACAGCATAACAACAATAACATTACTTAGCATTAACAATTTATCATAGTAATAATGATAACCACATAGCATCAACAACAACATAACATAACATACATTCCTAGCATACATCTAACATACTTAGGCAAGTACACAATAAAGCCTATGCTGTAGGCGGTGGTTGTACTTACCTCTCTTGCTATGTCCTGCTTTGAGCTGCTTCTTTTCTGCGTACAGCTGCAGGTTCCCTCCTGCTCGTTGAAGGACATAGGTGAGGTTCTAATTAGTTTTGCGGAAATGTTGATAATCTAATCAACATGCTTACATAATCCTAATTGTATGTCCCCAAACTAAATATGAATTAATTCTTTAAGAGGTTACGTTGGATAACCTCATGTGCTAAACCCTATACATACCGTTAGGGTTAGGTTACCTTCCTAACCTTGGGCTTTATTATACTTATTGGGTTTTCTTAATTAACCCTATATCTTAGCCCAATTTATTAATCTTAGTCTCCTTTAGGGTTTTCTTGTTTAACCCTTAAGGTTAACTCTTAATCAACCAAGTTAACCCTATATGGGTCAAACTTGCGTTCTAGGCCTTGGCCTAGTAACTCGGATATTATTTCCGGTTATTACTTGTAAACGTCTTGCTTACCCAATTTGGTTTTAAAAAAATCCATGTTCCATTTCTTTGGAAACTTGGGTGAATTAACCTTAAAAATCGTTTACTTAACTCATAAAAATTCATATCCTTAAAATAGGTTTTTATAAAATCATTTAGGACTGGA
The DNA here is from genome assembly GCA_025413025.1 of Ficus hispida. Lineage (NCBI taxonomy): Eukaryota > Viridiplantae > Streptophyta > Magnoliopsida > Rosales > Moraceae > Ficus > Ficus hispida. The sequence continues at coordinate 5,314 of JAINRH010000337.1, forward strand.
AACTGCCTTTGGAACAGTTTCCCTAGTCAAAACAGTGATTTTTGGAAAAGATATGATTTTTCTGTACTGTTTTTAGAAAATCCTGTACAGGAATTTCTCATTTCCTGCACAGTCTTTATAAAACCGTGTCAGTTTAAAAATCCATTCTGATTTTGAAAAAGTTGTCTTCACGAAAGTTTTAGCTCTTGAAAAATCCTAAAACTTTCGTGGTTTGAGAAAAATCCAGTTCGGCCTGTATTCGTACCAGTTTTTGTTTGAAACTGGCTGATCCTGTAAACTGGGTCTGGGCAGGCTACCCACGGGTTTTTGTAAAAACGGAGACCATTGGAGCCTCAATTTGGAAAACTGTCCGCGTTGGCCCCTAGGAAAACTCGTTCTGAACAACTTTTATGTTTTACGTTTTACCCAGTTCGGCCTCTAAAGGCCTCAAATTCCACTTTTCCCGAAACTGGGCAGTTCACATCCGAACTGGCAGTTTTCGGTTTTAAGTTTGTTTTACGTCCTATTTCGCGGATTCTAACTCGACCGACCACTTCGGGAGCTTACACAGCAAACATGCAGCGTTTCTAACATCCCACATATTCAATCATGCTAACCCAACGTGTCCATGCAGCCCTAAACCGAATCTCCTAATCTAGGGTTGCATGGTTCTATCTTTGCATCACATTCATACATACATCAAAACATTCAAACTTAAACTAGCAACCTAACATGAACTGTCTAGGGCTGATTTGTTCAAAATCAGGGGACATACCATTCATTCATCATCTAGCATGCAACCTATCAATCAACAAGCATAATCAAGAAACAATTAACATAATTGAACCAACCACCCTTAAACCCTAAATCAAGCATTACCTAACTAATCTAGAGCATGGAATTTAAATTGAGCTTATGCTCTTACAAATTTCAACTTGAAATACAAATAATTCTAAATTGAAAGCTCAATTGAAAAAGGTTAGAGCTAAAGAAAATACCTTGGCTCAAGGCTAGGGTTTGGGTACCAAAAATTTCTCCTTCCCCTAGGTCAACACAACCGGCCTCACCACTCACCTAGAGGCACCAAAAATTTTTCTCCTCTTCCTAGCACTAACACAGCCGGCCCTCAACCTCTCCAATGGGTACCAAATTTTTCAGCTTTGGCTTACAAAAATCCGAACACTCCTAGTGAATTCTCTTTTGGATTTTTGTTTTTTTTTATCTATTCTTTCTTGGTTGCCTTGGGTTTGGTTTTTGAGCAGCAATTTTGGCATAGTTTGGGCAAGTTTTCCAATATTTTTGAAGCTGAAAACCGCCCCCTTTGATGGCTATTTATAGCTGAAAATTCAATTATTTTTTGGATTTATTTTTAATCCAAATTTTGCTTAGATGCCCTTGGAACAAGAATATTTGCACAAAATTTGCACAAATACCCTCCAAAATGGCCGGCCACATCTAGCTAGGTGTTATCTAATGATTTTCCAATTTTTCTTTAATTAATTATGATGTCATAATTTGTGGATAAGGTGATGTCATCACCATAAGGCCTTGTTTGGCTAATTTTTTGAAAAGCAAACCCATTTTAAGCTAACACAGATAAATCTAATACTGTGTTCACTAATACACAGTACAATTCAGTACTGTTTTACTCGACTGCAGTCCAAAATTTATCTGCGTAAAAATGGACTGTAAAAACTTTTTCTTATTTTTCCGAGCCCTTTTGGTCTTTAGTTCCCACTAGGTGTGCTTGATTTTCTAAGCTAGTTTTCAAAGCCTATTCATGCTATCTTAACCGTAAAGACGGTTTTACAGTATACTTTATTTCATAATACTACAAAGTCACTCCTTTGACCGTTTTTGGTCAAACTTTGACTTTCTTGGTCAAAGTTGACTTTTTGATCAAAGTTTGACTTTCGTATAATCATGCACTTTTCCGTCCCTTTTGTCTAAAAAGGTCCGTTGCTAATCTACATAGTCCATTTTTGAGTTTTATTGATCTAAAAACTCATAAAATGTAAGAGAACTCTTAACCGAGCTTCTCTTTCAATAATACCTCTATGGTATTCATTTAATTCCTTTAAAAAGAATAGTAACATTGAAAAATCTAGGTATTACAATCTACCCTCCTTAAAAATTTTCGTCCTCGAAAATCAGGACAATTCGGGATAGTTCTTTCCGTTTAGCCATTTTGGGGTGAAAAACCGTAATGAACTTTAATTTCAACCCCATGGCAGTATGAACATTTGTTCATAATCGAGAAATGAGGCATCCATCCTGGTCTGAGATGCTTGATTTTGTTGCTCCATACTGTCTCACAATCTGAGACATGTAGCTTTCAGTAAATTTTCTGCAAATCTCCTCCAGGATGTCGGTGTTCAGTCTTAACTTTCTGACAAGTTAAGCACTTTGACACGAATTCCGTCACTTTATTCTTCATGTTTGGCCACTGTTAATTCTCTCAGAGGTTTTGGTACATCTTAAAAGCTCCTGGATGTACCAACTATGGCGTCTTATGGGCTTCTGACATCGTCTGATCCTTCGTTGCCAAGATTTATCCGGTTGCTGAGCTCCGCAATTGTCCGTAAAGGTTGAACTTTTTCTTGTCGAAAGAGCTAAACGTCTCTCAACGCTTTTGGGAATCAAATTTAGTGTTGTAATAACTTAAGAAATCCGTTTCTAAGATCACATCGAAATCCTAAAGCTTGATTGCGATGAGATCTACAAGCAATTCTCTGTTATTATAATTACAAAAATATTTTACATTACAAAAAGAAAAATTCAAACCACAAAATCTCTTTAACAAGGAAAGAAATTTTTTTTAAAAGGTTGTTTTAAAAATTATCTATACTACTTCCTAATTTCTGGGCAATCTCCATAAATATTAACAAGTGAGTTGCACCAGAATTAAATAATACAATAACGCCTTAGGTGGCGACAAGTATCTATCTTGTCCCTTCATGCGAAGTTCCAGCTTCAGCATTTCCATCAGTGTAGGCGTAAATCCTAGCTAGGGGTTCAGGAGCCTCTAATCTTCCTTGTGTAATTGAGGGTCCTTCGAGCCTTGCTTGGACTGCATGTAGCTGGCTGCTGGCATTCCGGTTTGGATACTGAGGGCTCTGGTTCTGGTTGTTCTGGGGGCAGCTTCGTGCATAGTGCCCCTCCTTGCCACAAAGGTAGCAAACATTAGTCCCCATCCTACACACTCCCGGGTGTTTCTTTCCACATGTTACGCACGCGGGATAACTGATGTTAGTGTTCTCGTTCCCTTGATTGTTCTTTTTCTGTGGGAAATTCCCTTGTTGGTTCTGGCCCGAGAAATTTCCTTTTCTCTTGTTCCTCCCAGCTTGATTGGAACCTTGTGTAGGGCTACTAGATTGGCCTTTCGGTTGCAACTCTGAGTCTTTTCGAGGCTGCGTTGGCTTTGCTGCCGCCTTTTCCTCCTTTTTAGCCTTGAAGAATTGAGCTCTAGCCTCCTTGTCCTGGTTTATCCAGTATTCGGCTCTTATCGCCCGGCTTATGCAATCGGACACCAGGGTAGGCGGGCTGCTGCCAGCACTTACTTGCTTGGCGATGTCGGTTCTAAACATCTTCATCATCCTTCGTACCTTCTCTGCTTCACTCGGGACCAAATCCGGGCATAACCGAGCCAGCTGTTCAAACTTCTGTACGGCCTCCATTACCGTCATCGACCCTTGTCTGAAGTTTGTGAACTCGTCTTGTTGAACGGCAAGGATCTCTCTGTTGTAGTACATTGCGCGAAATTCGGTCACAAAATCTTGCCAGCTCATGACCGTAACATCACGGCGCATTTGCACGGTCATCCACCAATGTCGCGCATCCTTTTTCAGAGCAAAAGAAGCGCAGAGAACTTTCTCTTGTTCTGTTAGCCGCATGAAATCCAAGATAACTTGGATATCGATCAACCAATTATCCGCGGCGATCGGGTCCATCGGGCCTTCGAACTCAGGCGCCTTCATTCGCCTGAATCGCTCGTACAGTAAATCTTCCCTCACTGGCTGTAGGTTTATTTGTCCTCCAGCGGGTGCCATCGGAATGTTAGCATTCTGAGGAATTTCTGGCTGACCCTCAGGTACTGGGGGTACTATTGGAGGTACTGGTTGAGCTCGGGGTGGAACCTCGTGAATCCGGGGTCCTTGGTTCATCTGAGCTATCTGCGCTCGAAGTCTTTCCGTCTCTTGTTGCTGTTCTAGCAGCTGCCGTTGTAGACTTGCCACAATGGTCGATAGATCTGGCTCAGGCGGGTTGAGTGGTATCGTTCTTCGTGGACGTACCATCTTTTAAATCCTGTAAGAAAAGATATCATCGTACTATTAGTATCTTTTCTTTCATACATGTCTTATTACGTCACATCATACCGTAACATCATTCATTTCATATCATAACATAAAAGGTATCATAACAGATACTTATCATAATATAGCATAACTTTCATAATATTTATAACATGCTCTTGTTATAAATCCGTATCTGTACGGTCCTTTATGTACTTACTTTGTACATCGTAATTTACAATACTGTAATTACACATTGAATACATCATACTTGTACGTACATATCTTTACATATACATGGTCAAAATATGATGGAAGTGTCTAACACTTTACCATCGTACTGTTCATAATAAAAAAAAATATGATAGGAGTGTCTATTACTCTATCATCATACATGGTTAAAAATATATGCGCATATCGGCCCTAACTAGACTATAACCTCTAGCGTAATCATCGAAACGTCGGATTCGGCGTCAGAGTCTTCGTCCCAATTTCCATCGTGGAATCGCATTTCCTCGGGATCGCCCTCGGTGTCATAAATATCCTCCATCCAGTTACCTTGCTCGGCTTCGGGCTCCATATCGTCCTTGTCGTCCTCGTCGTCGCTAGGGATGATCATAATGGGAGGGTCTTCCGGTGGTTCCTCCGGAGCAATCAAATCGTCGGCAGCGTCCTCGGCGTCCATCTGGTCTTCAGCCTCTTGGGCTGGGATCTCCTGTACGGGCATAGCAGGAATCGGGTCCTCGGGAAACATTGGACCCACTTCATGCTGGGGTCCCCTATCTCGGCATCGTCGACTGGGACCTGATACTCATTCATATGGGTGTCAGCATGCGCCATATGTGCTGTCACCTCGGCCTGTAGCTGGGGGTGAGGTATATCTTGCGGAACATAGGGTAGCATAGCCTCCTGAAATCTGCAGCAGTAATGGCCCATAGACTCCTGCAGGTACGCGTGCCAATCTGCGACGAAACTCTGGTATCGCCTATACTGCATGTCCCAATAGATCTCGGGATCTCGGTACTGCCAATCGTTACAGGGCCCCGCAGCAGGGATCGGCCCGTATCGTGCAAGTACTACGGCGCGAAAATGTGCCCACGTCCGACTGGGCATCTGCCGCTCTCCGTAAGTCATCCACCATAGTCTAGCGTCCGTGATCAAACAGCGAGCAGCTAGCGAGACCTGTAATCGGTCCTCAATGTGGCAGGTGTAGAAAATCATCTCCATATCGTACAACCAAGCCGATACTGTAACTGATCGTCCCGTACCGTCATATAGAAGAGGACGTAATCCGTAAAAAGCCGCAACAATTGCGCGATCCTCATTGATCCGTGCGGGATCCATTTCCACGCGTCTATCGTAAATAACTCGATCATAAATACTTACGCGTATACATAAAATATAAATTTAACTTACAATGATGGTGGCGATGGCAGGCAGACTGTGAAATCGTATCGCAGGAAACCTCTCTGATACCAACTCTGTAACGACCCGCCTAGCACAGGCCGTTACCATACATACATACTTATCTTCTCATACATACTTACATACTTACGTAAACACAGCGGAAATTTTTTTTTTTTTTTTTTTTTTTTTTTTTTTATATGGCATACAATGCAACATATAAATGTATCTTTATCAAAAATATTTACCATAACATAAATACGTTAAGAACAGAATGCGTAGCGGCTACATTTCCCACATTTCAACAGTTTGCCCGCCATGCCCTTCCATCTTGTATCAATTATTGCTGACGTTTGCTTACCTACAGCATAAACGTAAGACGTGAGCTTTCGCTCAGCAAGTACAACCTCCTATACCGCGACATAAACAGACATGATCTAATCTTTCACATACAAACTTGACTTACCATAGCATATCGTACAAATCATGATTTCATTCATCATAGCATATCATACATATCATGACTTCATTCATCATATCATAACATACATATCATAATGCATGGTCCATTTATGCTTATTTTATGCTTATTTCATGCTTAACTTACTTTCATTTCTTATCTTACATATGGGCCCCTTACTTGTGTGTATGTACCGGGCGCGCGACTATGGAGTGGTTGGGGCGGCCAAACCATTTCCAACTCAAACCATAGTCCAACCCGACCTAACGCGGGTCGGCACAACACAGGCGATTGTCGCCATCTTTCTTTTCATCTTGTTGTGTCATACTTGATCTTATAATTCTTATAAGATTTGGTGAACATGCTTCGTGCTTTAATAAACATAACATAGCATTCATCAATAACATACCTTAACCTATCATACATCATAACCTAACATACAACATATGACATTTTCATAGCATATCAAAATCACAGCATAACAACAATACATTACTTAGCATTAACAATTATATCATAGTAATATGATAAACATAGCATCAACAACACATACATAACATACATTCCTAGCATACATCTAACATACTTAGGCAAGTACCACAATAAAGCCTATGCTGTAGGCGGTGGTTGTACTTACCTCTCTTGCTATGTCCTGCTTTGAGCTGCTTCTTTTCTGCGTACAGCTGCAGGTTCCCTCCTGCTCGTTGAAGGACATAGGTGAGGTTCTAATTAGTTTTGCGGAAATGTTGATAATCTAATCAACATGCTTACATAATCCTAATTGTATGTCCCCAAACTAAATATGAATTAATTCTTTAAGAGGTTACGTTGGATAACCTCATGTGCTAAACCCTATACATACCGTTAGGGTTAGGTTACCTTCCTAACCTTGGGCTTTATTATACTTATTGGGTTTTCTTAATTAACCCTATATCTTAGCCCAATTTATTAATCTTAGTCTCCTTTAGGGTTTTCTTGTTTAACCCTTAAGGTTAACTCTTAATCAACCAAGTTAACCCTATATGGGTCAAACTTGCGTTCTAGGCCTTGGCCTAGTAACTCGGATATTATTTCCGGTTATTACTTGTAAACGTCTTGCTTACCCAATTTGGTTTTAAAAAATCCATGTTCCATTTCTTTGGAAACTTGGGTGAATTAACCTTAAAAATCGTTTACTTAACTCATAAAAATTCATATCCTTAAAATAGGTTTTTATAAAATCATTTAGGACTGGAAACTGCCTTTGGAACAGTTTCCCTAGTCAAAACAGTGATTTTGGAAAAGATATGATTTTTCTGTACTGTTTTTAGAAAATCCTGTACAGGAATTTCTCATTTCCTGCACAGTCTTTATAAAACCGTGTCAGTTTAAAAATCCATTCTGATTTTGAAAAAGTTGTCTTCACGAAAGTTGTAGCTCTTGAAAAATCCTAAAACTTTCGTGTTTTGAGAAAAATCCAGTTCGGCCTGTATTCGTACCAGTTTTTGTTTGAAACTGGCTGATCCTGTAAACTGGGTCTGGGCAGGCTACCCACGGGTTTTTGTAAAAACGGAGACCATTGGAGCCTCAATTTGGAAAACTGTCCGCGTTGGCCCCTAGGAAAACTCGTTCTGAACAACTTTTATGTTTTACGTTTTACCCAGTTCGGCCTCTAAAGGCCTCAAATTCCACTTTTCCCGAAACTGGGCAGTTCACATCCGAACTGGCAGTTTTCGGTTTTAAGTTTGTTTTACGTCCTATTTCGCGGATTCTAACTCGACCGACCACTTCGGGAGCTTACACAGCAAACATGCAGCGTTTCTAACGTCCCACATATTCAATCATGCTAACCCAACGTGTCCATGCAGCCCTAAACCGAATCTCCTAATCTAGGGTTGCATGGTTCTATCTTTGCATCACATTCATACATACATCAAAACATTCAAACTTAAACTAGCAACCTAACATGAACTGTCTAGGGCTGATTTGTTCAAAATCAGGGGACATACCATTCATTCATCATCTAGCATGCAACCTATCAATCAACAAGCATAATCAAGAAACAATTAACATAATTGAACCAACCACCCTTAAACCCTAAATCAAGCATTACCTAACTAATCTAGAGCATGGAATTTAAATTGAGCTTATGCTCTTACAAATTTCAACTTGAAATACAAATAATTCTAAATTGAAAGCTCAATTGAAAAAGGTTAGAGCTAAAGAAAATACCTTGGCTCAAGGCTAGGGTTTGGGTACCAAAAATTTCTCCTTCCCCCTAGGTCAACACAACCGGCCTCACCACTCACCTAGAGGCACCAAAAATTTTTCTCCTCTTCCTAGCACTAACACAGCCGGCCCTCAACCTCTCCAATGGGTACCAAATTTTTCAGCTTTGGCTTACAAAAATCCGAACACTCCTAGTGAATTCTCTTTTGGATTTTTGTTTTTTTTTTATCTATTCTTTCTTGGTTGCCTTGGGTTTGGTTTTTGAGCAGCAATTTTGGCATAGTTTGGGCAAGTTTTCCAATATTTTTGAAGCTGAAAACCGCCCCCTTTGATGGCTATTTATAGCTGAAAATTCAATTATTTTTTTGGATTTATTTTTAATCCAAATTTTGCTTAGATGCCCTTGGAACAAGAATATTTGCACAAAATTTGCACAAATACCCTCCAAAATGGCCGGCCACATCTAGCTAGGTGTTATCTAATGATTTTCCAATTTTTCTTTAATTAATTATGATGTCATAATTTGTGGATAAGGTGATGTCATCACCATAAGGCCTTGTTTGGCTAATTTTTTGAAAAGCAAACCCATTTTAAGCTAACACAGATAAATCTAATACTGTGTTCACTAATACACAGTACAATTCAGTACTGTTTTACTCGACTGCAGTCCAAAATTTATCTGCGTAAAAATGGACTGTAAAAACTTTTTCTTATTTTTCCGAGCCCTTTTGGTCTTTAGTTCCCACTAGGTGTGCTTGATTTTCTAAGCTAGTTTTCAAAGCCTATTCATGCTATCTTAACCGTAAAGACGGTTTTTACAGTATACTTTATTTCATAATACTACAAAGTCACTCCTTTGACCGTTTTTGGTCAAACTTTGACTTTCTTGGTCAAAGTTGACTTTTTGATCAAAGTTTGACTTTCGTATAATCATGCACTTTTCCGTCCCTTTTGTCTAAAAAGGTCCGTTGCTAATCTACATAGTCCATTTTTGAGTTTTATTGATCTAAAAACTCATAAAATGTAAGAGAACTCTTAACCGAGCTTCTCTTTCAATAATACCTCTATGGTATTCATTTAATTCCTTTAAAAAGAATAGTAACATTGAAAAATCTAGGTATTACAAGAGTAACAAGTAGCTATGAGAGGTCATAGTTTAGAATAGTAAAGATATGAACCTGGTGTAAAACCCGGGTACGATTGAAGAAAACCGCAAAACTTTATTGGCATCCGAAGGAATGGAGTCACGTATCTGCGATGGGACTCAAGAAGTGGCTGCATTTGCTGAGTGGCTACACGATATGAAGACGATACGTCAGTTATGTTGCAGCTTGGCGTATTTATCCAGATGAGTTTATGGGCTATGATTGCTAGTGGATCAGAGTTGCGCAGCGAAAGCGTGATGAATAAGCTAAGCCTACGGTATGCTATGATGAGATCGTGAGGAATCTCTAGTATGATATGTTAAGATATGGACGAAGGAATGAGTGTTAGACATGTTGAGAATTAGAATTAGAAAGTAGAAAATGGTTCGTTGCTGGTACAACCGAACCAATTTCTGCAAGAGCCTCATCTTGCAACTATGATAGCCAAGTCATGATGATAAATGCTAGAGTAGCAATAAGAAATGAATGGGCTTCGAGATCGGATAGCTTATCGCCTTACCTCAGTAGGGTGATAATTTGGAAGTTTCCATTTTAAGAAATAAGCTAGATGCTATAGAACATAAGTTTCGTGGTTGTGAAACTTATGCTCCCATAAGAATGATAATAGGTATGGAGAAAGATGTTTTGTAGTGCCTTGACTGGTGGTAATATCAAGGCAATGCATGAAGAATAAGTGGGATAATGGCTATCATTATGACGAGGAAATTAAGGATATGATCCCTTAGTAAGGGAAATTATGAAATAATGGGAAGTTTTAGACATTCCTAAGGATTATGATTTTACGTTATGAAGAAAATGTTAGAAGCAATGAGAGAAGCTTCTACCATCTAGCAAGCAGCTAGTCGATATGATATGAGTATGGCAACACTCGAACGATATTATGTTTCTTCAATATTGACTTTGAAAAGATTCAAAGGAAAAATTTTCATAAAAGATGCTTAAATCTTGAGTTCATGCTCAATAGAACCCCTCATTTTATAAAATCCAGCCGAATCCTTGAGGAGGAAATTCCAAGATAGGGGCTGTTATGAACAGTAAAGGTTCCAAGATAGGAGCCGTTATGTTCAGTAAATGACCGAATCCTTGAGGGACAAGTCCCAAGATAGGGGTCATAGGCCGAATCCTTGAGGGACAAGTTCCAAGAACGGGATGAGTTCCAAGAAAGGGGCCATTATGATAAGAAAATGGTTCTAATAGCATAAGATCAAGGTTCAAGAAAGAAGCTATTTTAAGCTATGTTTTCCAAGTGTGGAAAAATTTTAAAGTATGAAACGTTTTTCACGTATGAAAAGTTATATGACAAGATATGTTTTCCAAGTGTGGAAAAATTTATAAAATATGAAATACTTTTCACGTATGAAAAAGTTATATGTTTTCCAAACATGGCAAGTTATATGATATACTTGCTCAAATTTTTATGAAGATAGTTCTTGTGATGCAATATGAAAGGAGAATATGATAGCATGAAAGTATGTAAGTATGAATGTATGTATGTAAGAAAGTATGTAAGCATGTAAGTATGAACGTACGTAAGTAAGAAAGTATGCAGTATGAAAGTAAGATAGTATGAAGTAAGAATGAATGAAAGTATGATGACATGATATGAAAGTAAGAGTATGGTTCTAGACAAGAAACATGATCCCATTAAAGTATAAAAATGGGAACATGAACAAGTTACGATGGATCAATAGTGGATTTGAAGAAAAGCCACTTAGAAGTATTCGAATTTTCGAGGACGAAAATTTCTTTAAGGAGGGTAGAATGTAATACCCGAAATTTCGATGAAACTATGATTTCCTTTTAGACAAGGAAAATCCCGAGTCTTACTCTTGGATGTCGATATAAAACTCACGATCTGAGTTAAATATCAGTATATGTTTGAGTTCTCGTTTAATTAGCTATGAGACTCAATAAGCAGTTTGCTTAGTCATGCATCTGACCCTTGAGCAAAAAGGGAAGGAAAATTCTATGATTTCATGCTGGTCAAAGTTTGACCGAAAAAGTCAAAGTTGACCGAAAAGTCAAAGGTTGACCAGGGAGGTCAAATAGATGAAGGTGTTGAGATATAGCAAAGCAGTATGGAATTATACTGCGAAAAACCTTCATTACGGACAATTTAGCAAGCATAAGCTGTGAGACCACCCAAGAAAATCAAGCACACCAAGTATGGTATTAAGGGCAAGAAAGGTGCCAAGAGATAAGAAAAATTTTATTCAGTTTATTTTTACACAGATGAATTTTGGACTGTAGTACAGTATAAAAATATTGTGTTTAAGCAAACACAATATTAGAAATATCTGTGTAGCAGAAAAATGGACTGAATATTGAGGAAAAGCCAAACAGGGCTTAATATGGATGACATCATCCTATCCTTAATTTATGACATCATAATTGGATTAAATAAGCTTGGAAAGAAAACCAAGAACTCTCTAGAACAAGATGACATGGCCGGCCACCTCAGGGGCAAAAATGCCAAAATTTTATCTTTAGGGGTTAAAGTGAAAATTTTGGAATATTGATGATGTAAGCGAAGTGATGTCATCAAGATGATGTCATCAAGGTGAGATAAGCTTGGCTTGTTCACCAAGAAAGCAACCGGCCACCTAGGGGGCATTTTTGTAAGAATTTTCACTTTTGGGGCAAAAGTGCAAATTTTGGAAATTTGGTGATGTAAGCAATGAGGTAAGCGATGATGTAAGCCATGATGTCATCCCTTGCTTGCTCTCCAAGTCTTGGCCGGCCACCTTGACACCTAGCATGCCAATTGCATTATTTCCTCCAAGTTTAGGGGCTAAAATGCAAATTTTGGAAAGTTTGCATTTGCCTATAAATAGGTGCTCATTTTATTCAAAAAAATCAGAAAATTGAGCCAAGTTCTGCCCATTTTTCTGCTCCAAAACCGTCCCTTAGCAGCCAAAGGAAAACAAGAACCAAAAACAAAAATCCAAGAGACAATCCCTTAGGGAGAGTTCGGATTTTGTGAGGAAGAGAAAGAAAATAGAAAAGTGAGATTATGTGGGTTTAGGACAACCGGATTTTTGTAGGAAGAACCACCCAATGACCAACAAGTTTTGGTCCTAATTAGAGGAGCAAAACCGGCTATGAGCAGCCAAGGAGAGGGGGCAGAAAAATGCACCAAACCCCTAGTCTAGCCTTGTGTGCATCGAGGTAATCTCCGTTGATCTTAAGCTTTTCGTTTAAGCTTTAAATTTGAGAAATTTAAATGTATTTCCAGCATTGGATGTAAGAGCTTAAGCTCACCTTTTAGTGCTTGATTATGCTTGAATAGGGTGGTGGTCTCTAGTTTACATTTTTGATGCATGTTTGATGATGTGCTTATAGGTTTGTGAGTTTGCCTACCATGTGTTTGTTATATGTTCCCAAAGGTTGAGATTGAATGTATGATTATGTGATTGATGGAATGGAACGTTAGAAACGATTGCATGTGTGACCTTAGGCTCCCGCTGTAGTCGGTTGAGGTAGCGTGCACGTTTTAGGACGTAAAACGAAATTATGAACCGAAACTGCCAGTCTCGGGTCAAGACTGGGCAGTTCTGGAAATGGTATTTTGAGGCCCTTAGAAGGCCGAATTTGAAGAAACTCAAAACTAAAAAGTTGTAGATAAGGGTTTTTTCTAGAGGGCAACGCGGACCTTTTTCAAAATAAGGCTCCAATGGCCTCCGTTTTTACGAAAATCCGAGGCTAATCTGCCCAGACCTAGTCTACACGTCCAGTAAGTTTCAAATTAAAACTGACAAGAATCCAAGCAGAACTGGGTTTTCCTCAAAACATGAAAGTTGTAGTATTATCCGAGATCTACAACTTTTATGAAGAAAGTTTTATCAAATTACGAACAGATTTTAAAGTACAATTTGATTCCCAAAACTGTGCAGGAAACAGAAATTCAGCACAGGATCTTTAGAAAAAACAGTGCATAAGCAGGAAATTCCTGCACATGCACTGATAACCAAAGTTAAGAAACTGTTTTAAAGATTGTTTTCAGAGCTTGACAGTTTTAGTTTTTAACTGTCTTGCTTAAATGTTAAGATTTATGAAAATACGGTTTTCATAAGATTTTAAAGAAAACTTGACAAAGGTTTGTCAAGAATAAATAAATGAAATACGCCGGGTCCTATGGTGACAACTATAGGACAGCTAGTAACCGGAGAGGTTACCTAAATTTATTGGGCCAAATAAGTTAGGTTACTTATAGT
>JAINRH010000338.1:0-29441 GCA_025413025.1 Ficus hispida
CCAAAGTTAAGAAACTGTTTTTAAAGATTGTTTTCAGAGCTTGACATTTTTAGTTTTAACTGTCTATGCTTAAATGTTAAGATTTTATGAAAATACGGTTTTCATAAGGATTTTTAAAGAAAACTTGACAAAGGTTTGTCAAGAATAAATAAATGAAATACGCCGGGTCCTATGGTGACTATAGGACAGCTAGTAACCGGAGAGGTTACCTAAATTTATTGGGCCAAATAAGTTAGGTTACTTATAGTAACCTCATGAGATGAGATACCGAGATGGTGGGTAGGGCCTAATAAGATTCGCAACTGAATACTATTTAAGAATGGTCGGGCTTAGTACCCAGGTTACCTGAAGTAACCTAATTAGTTATTGTTTAAGTATGTTGGGCCTTGGGCCTAGGGTTACGGAAAGTAACCGAGCAAGTTATCATGTGATGTTTTAGGGGGAACATATAATATAACTAAGGCTACTCATAAATGTTGGTTAGGACTCCAACATTTAACGATTATGATTTATGGTTAGCAAGAATGTGTATGGCTCTTATCTTACGTCCTGTTTGGAAACAGGAGTAGGAACTGTTGTCGTATCACGTTTGGACGATAAACCAAGAGCATAGGACTAAAGGTAAGTATAACTCCGCCTACAGCATGGGCAAAATGTTTTTAAAGAACATGTTTTTCAAGAAATCATAGGTTGATGATTTATGGTACTTACGCTATGCTATGATGCTATGTTATGAGGTTTATGTCATGATGTTATGCTAAGATGAAATGTTATGATCATATTTGATGATTTATGGTACTTACGCTATGCTATGATGCTATGTTATGAGGTTTTGTCATGATGTTATGCTAAGATGAAATGTTATGATGCTATGTTATGAGGTTATGTCATGACGTATATGATAAGATACTATGTTACGATGCTATGCTATGAGATTTATGTTACGACAGTTATGTAATGGTTTATGTTATGTTATGTTCTATTTTAATATAGTGACATCATGTAGCATGTCCACTAATATTAACTACATGGTAAGAACATGTTAAGACAAGCTAAGGTCATTTGTGTCGTACCGACTTGCCATAGTGGCGGTTTAAATGGTTTAGTCTATGGTTTGGGCTGAGTTGGATTGGCTGCCCCAATCACTCCATGTTAAACAGTTTGTTTCATGGTTTGAGTTGGTTTGGATTGGCTGCCTCCAGCCGTTCCATGGTGATGGACCACGGTACGTGCACACATGATATGCAAATAAATAGAATCAAGATAATGAATGAAAGTTTAATTGATTCATAAGAAAGCCTAAATGGTTCATGCATTCTTTTGTTAAAATGTTTTGCGGATTGCACGTTGTACTTACTGGGCATAAGCTCACTACTTACGTTCATGCTGTAGGTTAGCAACCTACCGGTGATACTTGATGCAAGGCTGTGAAGGCTGGCGCTACAGACTGTGAAATGTGGGATGGACACCGCCACGGGTTTTGAATTTATGCTATGTAAAATATGTTTTGAAAAATATATTTAATGTATGTTATGTGATAGTATGGATAAGAAACCGTTTTCAAGTAGAAAACTATTTTTAAGAAATTGTTTTCAAGAACGTGTTAAAGAATGGTTTTCAAGGATAATGGCAAGCAAGTTGCCTCGTGTCGTACCGACCCACACTAGGTTGGGTTTGGTCCACGGTATGATTATGTTAGCTTTCAATATGATTATGAAAGCTCAGTACTCGAGTGAGTACATATGATTATGCATGAAGATAAGTTAAGTTCAAAGTAAGAAAAGAAAAAAATTTTACTCCGAATTTTCCGCAGTTTAAGCTTTTTAAATTAAGAAGTAAGTTAAGCAAGTAATGTAACGGCCACGTCTGCGCAGTAGGACGCCCCTACGCGTGACGGTTCGGGGCGTTACAGAGATGGTATCAGAGCAAGTTTTTCTGCCATCCAGTTTCACAGTTCTGCCGCCAAAGCCACAGTTTTGCAAGTAAGTTTTCTTACTCTAGTTTAGTTAGAGTTGTACGACCCGCTAGCACAGGCCGTTACCATACATACATACTTATCTTCTTACATACTTACATACTTATGAAACACAGCGGAAATTTTTTTTTTTTTTTTTTTTTTTTTTATATGGCATACAAGTGCAACATATAAATGTCTTTATCAAAATATTTACCATAACATAAATACGTAAAAACAAAGCGTAGCGGCTACATTTCCCACATTTCACAGTTTGCCCCGCCATGCCCTTCCATCTTGTATCAACCATTGCTGACGGTTTCTTACCTACAGCATAAACGTAAGACAGTGAGCTTTCGCTCAGCAAGTACAACCTCCTATACCGCGACATAAACAGACATGATCTAATCTTTCACATACAAACTTGACTTACCATAGCATATCGTACAATCATGATTTCATTCATCATAGCATATCATACATATCATGACTTCATTCATCATATCATAACATACATATCATAATGCATGTCCATTTATGCTTATTTTATGCTTATTTCATGCTTAACTTACTTTCATTCTTATCTTACATATGGCCCCTTACTTGTGTGTATGTACCCGGGCGCGGCGACTATGGAGTGGTTGGGCGGCCAAACCATTTCCAACTCAAACCATAGTCCAACCCGACCTAACGCGGGTCGGCACAACACAGGCGATTGCTCGCACATCTTTCTTTTCATCTTGTTGTGTCATACTTGATCTTATAATTCTTATAAGATTTGGTGAACATGCTTCGTGCTTTAATAAACATAACATAGCATTCATCAATAACATACCTTAACCTATCATACATCATAACCTAACATACAACATATGACATATTTCATAGCATATCAAAAATCACAGCATAACAACAATAACATTACTTAGCATTAACAATTTATCATAGTAATAATGATAACCACATAGCATCAACAACAACATAACATAACATACATTCCTAGCATACATCTAACATACTTAGGCCAAGTACCACAATAAAGCCTATGCTGTAGGCGGTGGTTGTACTTACCTCTCTTGCTATGTCCTGCTTTGAGCTGCTTCTTTTCTGCGTACAGCTGCAGGTTCCCTCCTGCTCGTTGAAGGACATAGGTGAGGTTCTAATTAGTTTTGCGGAAATGTTGATAATCTAATCAACATGCTTACATAATCCTAATTGTATGTCCCCAAACTAAATATGAATTAATTCTTTAAGAGTTACGTTGGATAACCTCATGTGCTAAACCCTATACATACCGTTAGGGTTAGGTTACCTTCCTAACCTTGGGCTTTATTATACTTATTGGGTTTTCTTAATTAACCCTATATCTTAGCCCAATTTATTAATCTTAGTCTCCTTTAGGGTTTTCTTGTTTAACCCTTAAGGTTAACTCTTAATCAACCAGTTAACCCTATATGGGTCAAACTTGCGTTCTAGGCCTTGGCCTAGTAACTCGGATATTATTTCCGGTTATTACTTGTAAACGTCTTGCTTACCCAATTTGGTTTTAAAAAATCCATGTTCCATTTCTTTGGAAACTTGGGTGAATTAACCTTAAAAATCGTTTACTTAACTCATAAAAATTCATATCCTTAAAATAGGTTTTTATAAAATCATTTAGGACTGGAAACTGCCTTTGGAACAGTTTCCCTAGTCAAAACAGTGATTTTTGGAAAAATATGATTTTTCTGTACTGTTTTTAGAAAATCCTGTACAGGAATTTCTCATTTCCTGCACAGTCTTTATAAAACCGTGTCAGTTTAAAAATCCATTCTGATTTTGAAAAAGTTGTCTTCACGAAAGTTGTAGCTCTTGAAAAAATCCTAAAAACTTTCGTGTTTTGAGAAAAATCCAGTTCGGCCTGTATTCGTACCAGTTTTTGTTTGAAACTGGCTGATCCTGTAAACTGGGTCTGGGCAGGCTACCACGGGTTTTGTAAAAACGGAGACCATTGGAGCCTCAATTTGGAAAACTGTCCGCGTTGGCCCCTAGGAAAACTCGTTCTGAACAACTTTTATGTTTTACGTTTTACCCAGTTCGGCCTCTAAAGGCCTCAAATTCCACTTTTCCCGAAACTGGGCAGTTCACATCCGAACTGGCAGTTTTCGGTTTTAAGTTTGTTTTACGTCCTATTTCGCGGATTCTAACTCGACCGACCACTTCGGGAGCTTACACAGCAAACATGCAGCGTTTCTAACATCCCACATATTCAATCATGCTAACCCAACGTGTCCATGCAGCCCTAAACCGAATCTCCTAATCTAGGGTTGCATGGTTCTATCTTTGCATCACATTCATACATACATCAAAACATTCAAACTTAAACTAGCAACCTAACATGAACTGTCTAGGGCTGATTTGTTCAAAATCAGGGGACATACCATTCATTCATCATCTAGCATGCAACCTATCAATCAACAAGCATAATCAAGAAACAATTAACATAATTGAACCAACCACCCTTAAACCCTAAATCAAGCATTACCTAACTAATCTAGAGCATGGAATTTAAATTGAGCTTATGCTCTTACAAATTTCAACTTGAAATACAAATAATTCTAAATTGAAAGCTCAATTGAAAAAGGTTAGAGCTAAAGAAAATACCTTGGCTCAAGGCTAGGGTTTGGGTACCAAAAATTTCTCCTTCCCCCTAGGTCAACACAACCGGCCTCACCACTCACCTAGAGGCACCAAAAATTTTTCTCCTCTTCCTAGCACTAACACAGCCGGCCCTCAACCTCTCCAATGGGTACCAAATTTTTCAGCTTTGGCTTACAAAAATCCGAACACTCCTAGTGAATTCTCTTTTGGATTTTTGTTTTTTTTTATCTATTCTTTCTTGGTTGCCTTGGGTTTGGTTTTTGAGCAGCAATTTTGGCATAGTTTGGGCAAGTTTTCCAATATTTTTGAAGCTGAAAACCGCCCCCTTTGATGGCTATTTATAGCTGAAAATTCAATTATTTTTTTGGATTTATTTTTAATCCAAATTTTGCTTAGATGCCCTTGGAACAAGAATATTTGCACAAAATTTGCACAAATACCCTCCAAAATGGCCGGCCACATCTAGCTAGGTGTTATCTAATGATTTTCCAATTTTTCTTTAATTAATTATGATGTCATAATTTGTGGATAAGGTGATGTCATCACCATAAGGCCTTGTTTGGCTAATTTTTGAAAAGCAAACCCATTTTAAGCTAACACAGATAAATCTAATACTGTGTTCACTAATACACAGTACAATTCAGTACTGTTTTACTCGACTGCAGTCCAAAATTTATCTGCGTAAAAAATGGACTGTAAAAACTTTTTCTTATTTTTCCGAGCCCTTTTGGTCTTTAGTTCCCACTAGGTGTGCTTGATTTTCTAAGCTAGTTTTCAAAGCCTATTCATGCTATCTTAACCGTAAAGACGGTTTTTACAGTATACTTTATTTCATAATACTACAAAGTCACTCCTTTGACCGTTTTTGGTCAAACTTTGACTTTCTTGGTCAAAGTTGACTTTTTGATCAAAGTTTGACTTTCGTATAATCATGCACTTTTCCGTCCCTTTTGTCTAAAAAGGTCCGTTGCTAATCTACATAGTCCATTTTTGAGTTTTATTGATCTAAAAACTCATAAAATGTAAGAGAACTCTTAACCGAGCTTCTCTTTCAATAATACCTCTATGGTATTCATTTAATTCCTTTAAAAAGAATAGTAACATTGAAAAATCTAGGTATTACAATCTACCCTCCTTAAAAATTTTCGTCCTCGAAAATCAGGACAATTCGGGATAGTTCTTTCCGTTTAGCCATTTTGGGGTGAAAAACCGTAATGAACTTTAATTTCAACCCCATGGCAGTATGAACATTTGTTCATAATCGAGAAATGAGGCATCCATCCTGGTCTGAGATGCTTGATTTTGTTGCTCCATACTGTCTCACAATCTGAGACATGTAGCTTTCAGTAAATTTTCTGCAAATCTCCTCCAGGATGTCGGTGTTCAGTCTTAACTTTCTGACAAGTTAAGCACTTTGACACGAATTCCGTCACTTTATTCTTCATGTTTGGCCACTGTTAATTCTCTCAGAGGTTTTGGTACATCTTAAAAGCTCCTGGATGTACCAACTATGGCGTCTTATGGGCTTCTGACATCGTCTGATCCTTCGTTGCCAAGATTTATCCGGTTGCTGAGCTCCGCAATTGTCCGTAAAGGTTGAACTTTTTCTTGTCGAAAGAGCTAAACGTCTCTCAACGCTTTTGGGAATCAAATTTAGTGTTGTAATAACTTAAGAAATCCGTTTCTAAGATCACATCGAAATCCTAAAGCTTGATTGCGATGAGATCTACAAGCAATTCTCTGTTATTATAATTACAAAAATATTTTACATTACAAAAAGAAAAATTCAAACCACAAAATCTCTTTAACAAGGAAAGAAATTTTTTAAAAGGTTGTTTTAAAAATTATCTATACTACTTCCTAATTTCTGGGCAATCTCCATAAATATTAACAAGTGAGTTGCACCAGAATTAAATAATACAATAACGCCTTAGGTGGCGACAAGTATCTATCTTGTCCCTTCATGCGAAGTTCCAGCTTCAGCATTTCCATCAGTGTAGGCGTAAATCCTAGCTAGGGGTTCAGGAGCCTCTAATCTTCCTTGTGTAATTGAGGGTCCTTCGAGCCTTGCTTGGACTGCATGTAGCTGGCTGCTGGCATTCCGGTTTGGATACTGAGGGCTCTGGTTCTGGTTGTTCTGGGGGCAGCTTCGTGCATAGTGCCCCTCCTTGCCACAAAGGTAGCAAACATTAGTCCCCATCCTACACACTCCCGGGTGTTTCTTTCCACATGTTACGCACGCGGGATAACTGATGTTAGTGTTCTCGTTCCCTTGATTGTTCTTTTTCTGTGGGAAATTCCCTTGTTGGTTCTGGCCCGAGAAATTTCCTTTTCTCTTGTTCCTCCCAGCTTGATTGGAACCTTGTGTAGGGCTACTAGATTGGCCTTTCGGTTGCAACTCTGAGTCTTTTCGAGGCTGCGTTGGCTTTGCTGCCGCCTTTTCCTCCTTTTTAGCCTTGAAGAATTGAGCTCTAGCCTCCTTGTCCTGGTTTATCCAGTATTCGGCTCTTATCGCCCGGCTTATGCAATCGGACACCAGGGTAGGCGGGCTGCTGCCAGCACTTACTTGCTTGGCGATGTCGGTTCTAAACATCTTCATCATCCTTCGTACCTTCTCTGCTTCACTCGGGACCAAATCCGGGCATAACCGAGCCAGCTGTTCAAACTTCTGTACGGCCTCCATTACCGTCATCGACCCTTGTCTGAAGTTTGTGAACTCGTCTTGTTGAACGGCAAGGATCTCTCTGTTGTAGTACATTGCGCGAAATTCGGTCACAAAATCTTGCCAGCTCATGACCGTAACATCACGGCGCATTTGCACGGTCATCCACCAATGTCGCGCATCCTTTTTCAGAGCAAAAGAAGCGCAGAGAACTTTCTCTTGTTCTGTTAGCCGCATGAAATCCAAGATAACTTGGATATCGATCAACCAATTATCCGCGGCGATCGGGTCCATCGGGCCTTCGAACTCAGGCGCCTTCATTCGCCTGAATCGCTCGTACAGTAAATCTTCCCTCACTGGCTGTAGGTTTATTTGTCCTCCAGCGGGTGCCATCGGAATGTTAGCATTCTGAGGAATTTCTGGCTGACCCTCAGGTACTGGGGGTACTATTGGAGGTACTGGTTGAGCTCGGGGTGGAACCTCGTGAATCCGGGGTCCTTGGTTCATCTGAGCTATCTGCGCTCGAAGTCTTTCCGTCTCTTGTTGCTGTTCTAGCAGCTGCCGTTGTAGACTTGCCACAATGGTCGATAGATCTGGCTCAGGCGGGTTGAGTGGTATCGTTCTTCGTGGACGTACCATCTTTTAAATCCTGTAAGAAAAGATATCATCGTACTATTAGTATCTTTTCTTTCATACATGTCTTATTACGTCACATCATACCGTAACATCATTCATTTCATATCATAACATAAAAGGTATCATAACAGATACTTATCATAATATAGCATAACTTTCATAATATTTATAACATGCTCTTGTTATAAATCCCGTATCTGTACGGTCCTTTATGTACTTACTTTGTACATCGTAATTTACAATACTGTAATTACACATTGAATACATCATACTTGTACGTACATATCTTTACATATACATGGTCAAAATATGATGGAAGTGTCTAACACTTTACCATCGTACTGTTCATAATAAAAAAAAATATGATAGGAGTGTCTATTACTCTATCATCATACATGGTTAAAAATATATGCGCATATCGGCCCTAACTAGACTATAACCTCTAGCGTAATCATCGAAACGTCGGATTCGGCGTCAGAGTCTTCGTCCCAATTTCCATCGTGGAATCGCATTTCCTCGGGATCGCCCTCGGTGTCATAAATATCCTCCATCCAGTTACCTTGCTCGGCTTCGGGCTCCATATCGTCCTTGTCGTCCTCGTCGTCGCTAGGGATGATCATAATGGGAGGGTCTTCCGGTGGTTCCTCCGGAGCAATCAAATCGTCGGCAGCGTCCTCGGCGTCCATCTGGTCTTCAGCCTCTTGGGCTGGGATCTCCTGTACGGGCATAGCAGGAATCGGGTCCTCGGGAAACATTGGACCCACTTCATGCTGGGGTCCCCCTATCTCGGCATCGTCGACTGGGACCTGATACTCATTCATATGGGTGTCAGCATGCGCCATATGTGCTGTCACCTCGGCCTGTAGCTGGGGGTGAGGTATATCTTGCGGAACATAGGGTAGCATAGCCTCCTGAAATCTGCAGCAGTAATGGCCCATAGACTCCTGCAGGTACGCGTGCCAATCTGCGACGAAACTCTGGTATCGCCTATACTGCATGTCCCAATAGATCTCGGGATCTCGGTACTGCCAATCGTTACAGGGCCCCGCAGCAGGGATCGGCCCGTATCGTGCAAGTACTACGGCGCGAAAATGTGCCCACGTCCGACTGGGCATCTGCCGCTCTCCGTAAGTCATCCACCATAGTCTAGCGTCCGTGATCAAACAGCGAGCAGCTAGCGAGACCTGTAATCGGTCCTCAATGTGGCAGGTGTAGAAAATCATCTCCATATCGTACAACCAAGCCGATACTGTAACTGATCGTCCCGTACCGTCATATAGAAGAGGACGTAATCCGTAAAAAGCCGCAACAATTGCGCGATCCTCATTGATCCGTGCGGGATCCATTTCCACGCGTCTATCGTAACATAACTCGATCATAAATACTTACGCGTATACATAAATATAAATTTAACTTACAATGATGGTGGCGATGGCAGGCAGACTGTGAAATCGTATCGCAGGAAACCGCTCTGATACCAACTCTGTAACGACCCGCCTAGCACAGGCCGTTACCATACATACATACTTATCTTCTCATACATACTTACATACTTACGTAAACACAGCGGAAATTTTTTTTTTTTTTTTTTTTTTTTTTTTTATATGGCATACAAATGCAACATATAAATGTATCTTTATCAAAAATATTTACCATAACATAAATACGTAAAGAACAG
Source organism: Ficus hispida (assembly GCA_025413025.1). Classification (NCBI taxonomy): domain Eukaryota; kingdom Viridiplantae; phylum Streptophyta; class Magnoliopsida; order Rosales; family Moraceae; genus Ficus; species Ficus hispida. The sequence goes on from JAINRH010000338.1 coordinate 9,571, forward strand.
AATGCGTAGCGGCTACATTTCCCACATTTCACAGTTTGCCCCGCCATGCCCTTCCATCTTGTATCAATTATTGCTGACGGTTGCTTACCTACAGCATAAACGTAAGACAGTGAGCTTTCGCTCAGCAAGTACAACCTCCTATACCGCGACATAAACAGACATGATCTAATCTTTCACATACAAACTTGACTTACCATAGCATATCGTACAAATCATGATTTCATTCATCATAGCATATCATACATATCATGACTTCATTCATCATATCATAACATACATATCATAATGCATGGTCCATTTATGCTTATTTTATGCTTATTTCATGCTTAACTTACTTTCATTTCTTATCTTACATATGGGCCCCTTACTTGTGTGTATGTACCGGGCGCGCGACTATGGAGTGGTTGGGGCGGCCAAACCATTTCCAACTCAAACCATAGTCCAACCCGACCTAACGCGGGTCGGCACAACACAGGCGATTGCTCGCCATCTTTCTTTTCATCTTGTTGTGTCATACTTGATCTTATAATTCTTATAAGATTTGGTGAACATGCTTCGTGCTTTAATAAACATAACATAGCATTCATCAATAACATACCTTAACCTATCATACATCATAACCTAACATACAACATATGACATATTTCATAGCATATCAAAATCACAGCATAACAACAATAACATTACTTAGCATTAACAATTTATCATAGTAATAATGATAACCACATAGCATCAACAACAACATAACATAACATACATTCCTAGCATACATCTAACATACTTAGGCAAGTACCACAATAAAGCCTATGCTGTAGGCGGTGGTTGTACTTACCTCTCTTGCTATGTCCTGCTTTGAGCTGCTTCTTTTCTGCGTACAGCTGCAGGTTCCCTCCTGCTCGTTGAAGGACATAGGTGAGGTTCTAATTAGTTTTGCGGAAATGTTGATAATCTAATCAACATGCTTACATAATCCTAATTGTATGTCCCCAAACTAAATATGAATTAATTCTTTAAGAGGTTACGTTGGATAACCTCATGTGCTAAACCCTATACATACCGTTAGGGTTAGGTTACCTTCCTAACCTTGGGCTTTATTATACTTATTGGGTTTTCTTAATTAACCCTATATCTTAGCCCAATTTATTAATCTTAGTCTCCTTTAGGGTTTTCTTGTTTAACCCTTAAGGTTAACTCTTAATCAACCAAGTTAACCCTATATGGGTCAAACTTGCGTTCTAGGCCTTGGCCTAGTAACTCGGATATTATTTCCGGTTATTACTTGTAAACGTCTTGCTTACCCAATTTGGTTTTAAAAAAATCCATGTTCCATTTCTTTGGAAACTTGGGTGAATTAACCTTAAAAATCGTTTACTTAACTCATAAAAATTCATATCCTTAAAATAGGTTTTTATAAAATCATTTAGGACTGGAAACTGCCTTTGGAACAGTTTCCCTAGTCAAAACAGTGATTTTTGGAAAAGATATGATTTTTCTGTACTGTTTTTAGAAAATCCTGTACAGGAATTTCTCATTTCCTGCACAGTCTTTATAAAACCGTGTCAGTTTAAAAATCCATTCTGATTTTGAAAAAGTTGTCTTCACGAAAGTTGTAGCTCTTGAAAAATCCTAAAACTTTCGTGTTTTGAGAAAAATCCAGTTCGGCCTGTATTCGTACCAGTTTTTGTTTGAAACTGGCTGATCCTGTAAACTGGGTCTGGGCAGGCTACCCACGGGTTTTTGTAAAAACGGAGACCATTGGAGCCTCAATTTGGAAAACTGTCCGCGTTGGCCCCTAGGAAAACTCGTTCTGAACAACTTTTATGTTTTACGTTTTACCCAGTTCGGCCTCTAAAGGCCTCAAATTCCACTTTTCCCGAAACTGGGCAGTTCACATCCGAACTGGCAGTTTTCGGTTTTAAGTTTGTTTTACGTCCTATTTCGCGGATTCTAACTCGACCGACCACTTCGGGAGCTTACACAGCAAACATGCAGCGTTTCTAACATCCCACATATTCAATCATGCTAACCCAACGTGTCCATGCAGCCCTAAACCGAATCTCCTAATCTAGGGTTGCATGGTTCTATCTTTGCATCACATTCATACATACATCAAAACATTCAAACTTAAACTAGCAACCTAACATGAACTGTCTAGGGCTGATTTGTTCAAAATCAGGGGACATACCATTCATTCATCATCTAGCATGCAACCTATCAATCAACAAGCATAATCAAGAAACAATTAACATAATTGAACCAACCACCCTTAAACCCTAAATCAAGCATTACCTAACTAATCTAGAGCATGGAATTTAAATTGAGCTTATGCTCTTACAAATTTCAACTTGAAATACAAATAATTCTAAATTGAAAGCTCAATTGAAAAAGGTTAGAGCTAAAGAAAATACCTTGGCTCAAGGCTAGGGTTTGGGTACCAAAAATTTCTCCTTCCCCCTAGGTCAACACAACCGGCCTCACCACTCACCTAGAGGCACCAAAAATTTTTCTCCTCTTCCTAGCACTAACACAGCCGGCCCTCAACCTCTCCAATGGGTACCAAATTTTTCAGCTTTGGCTTACAAAAATCCGAACACTCCTAGTGAATTCTCTTTTGGATTTTTGTTTTTTTTTATCTATTCTTTCTTGGTTGCCTTGGGTTTGGTTTTTGAGCAGCAATTTTGGCATAGTTTGGGCAAGTTTTCCAATATTTTTGAAGCTGAAAACCGCCCCCTTTGATGGCTATTTATAGCTGAAAATTCAATTATTTTTTTGGATTTATTTTTAATCCAAATTTTGCTTAGATGCCCTTGGAACAAGAATATTTGCACAAAATTTGCACAAATACCCTCCAAAATGGCCGGCCACATCTAGCTAGGTGTTATCTAATGATTTTCCAATTTTTCTTTAATTAATTATGATGTCATAATTTGTGGATAAGGTGATGTCATCACCATAAGGCCTTGTTTGGCTAATTTTTTGAAAAGCAAACCCATTTTAAGCTAACACAGATAAATCTAATACTGTGTTCACTAATACACAGTACAATTCAGTACTGTTTTACTCGACTGCAGTCCAAAATTTATCTGCGTAAAAATGGACTGTAAAAACTTTTTCTTATTTTTCCGAGCCCTTTTGGTCTTTAGTTCCCACTAGGTGTGCTTGATTTTCTAAGCTAGTTTTCAAAGCCTATTCATGCTATCTTAACCGTAAAGACGGTTTTTACAGTATACTTTATTTCATAATACTACAAAGTCACTCCTTTGACCGTTTTTGGTCAAACTTTGACTTTCTTGGTCAAAGTTGACTTTTTGATCAAAGTTTGACTTTCGTATAATCATGCACTTTTCCGTCCCTTTTGTCTAAAAAGGTCCGTTGCTAATCTACATAGTCCATTTTTGAGTTTTATTGATCTAAAAACTCATAAAATGTAAGAGAACTCTTAACCGAGCTTCTCTTTCAATAATACCTCTATGGTATTCATTTAATTCCTTTAAAAAGAATAGTAACATTGAAAAATCTAGGTATTACAAGAGTAACAAGTAGCTATGAGAGGTCATAGTTTAGAATAGTAAAGATATGAACCTGGTGTAAAACCCGGGTACGATTGAAGAAAACCGCAAAACTTTATTGGCATCCGAAGGAATGGAGTCACGTATCTGCGATGGGACTCAAGAAGTGGCTGCATTTGCTGAGTGGCTACACGATATGAAGACGATACGTCAGTTATGTTGCAGCTTGGCGTATTTATCCAGATGAGTTTATGGGCTATGATTGCTAGTGGATCAGAGTTGCGCAGCGAAAGCGTGATGAATAAGCTAAGCCTACGGTATGCTATGATGAGATCGTGAGGAATCTCTAGTATGATATGTTAAGATATGGACGAAGGAATGAGTGTTAGACATGTTGAGAATTAGAATTAGAAAGTAGAAAATGGTTCGTTGCTGGTACAACCGAACCAATTTCTGCAAGAGCCTCATCTTGCAACTATGATAGCCAAGTCATGATGATAAATGCTAGAGTAGCAATAAGAAATGAATGGGCTTCGAGATCGGATAGCTTATCGCCTTACCTCAGTAGGGTGATAATTTGGAAGTTTCCATTTTAAGAAATAAGCTAGATGCTATAGAACATAAGTTTCGTGGTTGTGAAACTTATGCTCCCATAAGAATGATAATAGGTATGGAGAAAGATGTTTTGTAGTGCCTTGACTGGTGGTAATATCAAGGCAATGCATGAAGAATAAGTGGGATAATGGCTATCATTATGACGAGGAAATTAAGGATATGATCCCTTAGTAAGGGAAATTATGAAATAATGGGAAGTTTTAGACATTCCTAAGGATTATGATTTTACGTTATGAAGAAAATGTTAGAAGCAATGAGAGAAGCTTCTACCATCTAGCAAGCAGCTAGTCGATATGATATGAGTATGGCAACACTCGAACGATATTATGTTTCTTCAATATTGACTTTGAAAAGATTCAAAGGAAAAATTTTCATAAAAGATGCTTAAATCTTGAGTTCATGCTCAATAGAACCCCTCATTTTATAAAATCCAGCCGAATCCTTGAGGAGGAAATTCCAAGATAGGGGCTGTTATGAACAGTAAAGGTTCCAAGATAGGAGCCGTTATGTTCAGTAAATGACCGAATCCTTGAGGGACAAGTCCCAAGATAGGGGTCATAGGCCGAATCCTTGAGGGACAAGTTCCAAGAACGGGATGAGTTCCAAGAAAGGGGCCATTATGATAAGAAAATGGTTCTAATAGCATAAGATCAAGGTTCAAGAAAGAAGCTATTTTAAGCTATGTTTTCCAAGTGTGGAAAAATTTTAAAGTATGAAACGTTTTTCACGTATGAAAAGTTATATGACAAGATATGTTTTCCAAGTGTGGAAAAATTTATAAAATATGAAATACTTTTCACGTATGAAAAAGTTATATGTTTTCCAAACATGGCAAGTTATATGATATACTTGCTCAAATTTTTATGAAGATAGTTCTTGTGATGCAATATGAAAGGAGAATATGATAGCATGAAAGTATGTAAGTATGAATGTATGTATGTAAGAAAGTATGTAAGCATGTAAGTATGAACGTACGTAAGTAAGAAAGTATGCAGTATGAAAGTAAGATAGTATGAAGTAAGAATGAATGAAAGTATGATGACATGATATGAAAGTAAGAGTATGGTTCTAGACAAGAAACATGATCCCATTAAAGTATAAAAATGGGAACATGAACAAGTTACGATGGATCAATAGTGGATTTGAAGAAAAGCCACTTAGAAGTATTCGAATTTTCGAGGACGAAAATTTCTTTAAGGAGGGTAGAATGTAATACCCGAAATTTCGATGAAACTATGATTTCCTTTTAGACAAGGAAAATCCCGAGTCTTACTCTTGGATGTCGATATAAAACTCACGATCTGAGTTAAATATCAGTATATGTTTGAGTTCTCGTTTAATTAGCTATGAGACTCAATAAGCAGTTTGCTTAGTCATGCATCTGACCCTTGAGCAAAAAGGGAAGGAAAATTCTATGATTTCATGCTGGTCAAAGTTTGACCGAAAAAGTCAAAGTTGACCGAAAAGTCAAAGGTTGACCAGGGAGGTCAAATAGATGAAGGTGTTGAGATATAGCAAAGCAGTATGGAATTATACTGCGAAAAACCTTCATTACGGACAATTTAGCAAGCATAAGCTGTGAGACCACCCAAGAAAATCAAGCACACCAAGTATGGTATTAAGGGCAAGAAAGGTGCCAAGAGATAAGAAAAATTTTATTCAGTTTATTTTTACACAGATGAATTTTGGACTGTAGTACAGTATAAAAATATTGTGTTTAAGCAAACACAATATTAGAAATATCTGTGTAGCAGAAAAATGGACTGAATATTGAGGAAAAGCCAAACAGGGCTTAATATGGATGACATCATCCTATCCTTAATTTATGACATCGTAATTGGATTAAATAAGCTTGGAAAGAAAACCAAGAACTCTCTAGAACAAGATGACATGGCCGGCCACCTCAGGGGCAAAAATGCCAAAATTTTATCTTTAGGGGTTAAAGTGAAAATTTTGGAATATTGATGATGTAAGCGAAGTGATGTCATCAAGATGATGTCATCAAGGTGAGATAAGCTTGGCTTGTTCACCAAGAAAGCAACCGGCCACCTAGGGGGCATTTTTGTAAGAATTTTCACTTTTGGGGCAAAAGTGCAAATTTTGGAAATTTGGTGATGTAAGCAATGAGGTAAGCGATGATGTAAGCCATGATGTCATCCCTTGCTTGCTCTCCAAGTCTTGGCCGGCCACCTTGACACCTAGCATGCCAATTACATTATTTCCTCCAAGTTTAGGGGCTAAAATGCAAATTTTGGAAAGTTTGCATTTGCCTATAAATAGGTGCTCATTTTATTCAAAAAAATCAGAAAATTGAGCCAAGTTCTGCCCATTTTTCTGCTCCAAAACCGTCCCTTAGCAGCCAAAGGAAAACAAGAACCAAAAACAAAAATCCAAGAGACAATCCCTTAGGGAGAGTTTGGATTTTGTGAGGAAGAGAAAGAAAATAGAAAAGTGAGATTATGTGGGTTTAGGACAACCGGATTTTTGTAGGAAGAACCACCCAATGACCAACAAGTTTTGGTCCTAATTAGAGGAGCAAAACCGGCTATGAGCAGCCAAGGAGAGGGGGCAGAAAAATGCACCAAACCCCTAGTCTAGCCTTGTGTGCATCGAGGTAATCTCCGTTGATCTTAAGCTTTTCGTTTAAGCTTTAAATTTGAGAAATTTAAATGTATTTCCAGCATTGGATGTAAGAGCTTAAGCTCACCTTTTAGTGCTTGATTATGCTTGAATAGGGTGGTGGTCTCTAGTTTACATTTTTGATGCATGTTTGATGATGTGCTTATAGGTTTGTGAGTTTGCCTACCATGTGTTTGTTATATGTTCCCAAAGGTTGAGATTGAATGTATGATTATGTGATTGATGGAATGGAACGTTAGAAACGATTGCATGTGTGACCTTAGGCTCCCGCTGTAGTCGGTTGAGGTAGCGTGCACGTTTTAGGACGTAAAACGAAATTATGAACCGAAACTGCCAGTCTCGGGTCAAGACTGGGCAGTGTTCTAGAAATGGTATTTTGAGGCCCTTAGAAGCCGAATTTGAAGAAACTCAAAACTAAAAAGTTGTAGATAAGGGTTTTTTCTAGAGGGTAACGCGGACCATTTTTCAAAATAAGGCTCCAATGGCCTCCGTTTTTACGAAAATCCGAGGCTAATCTGCCCAGACCTAGTCTACACGTCCAGTAAGTTTCAAATTAAAACTGACAAGAATCCAAGCAGAACTGGGTTTTCCTCAAAACATGAAAGTTGTAGTATTATCCGAGATCTACAACTTTTATGAAGAAAGTTTTATCAAATTACGAACAGATTTTAAAGTACAATTTGATTCCCAAAACTGTGCAGGAAACAGAAATTCAAGCACAGGATCTTTAGAAAAAAAACAGTGCATAAGCAGGAAATTCCTGCACATGCACTGATAACCAAAGTTAAGAAACTGTTTTTAAAGATTGTTTTCAGAGCTTGACAGTTTTTAGTTTTTAACTGTCTATGCTTAAATGTTAAGATTTTATGAAAATACGGTTTTCATAAGGATTTTTAAAGAAAACTTGACAAAGGTTTGTCAAGAATAAATAAATGAAATACGCCGGGTCCTATGGTGACAACTATAGGACAGCTAGTAACCGGAGAGGTTACCTAAATTTATTGGGCCAAATAAGTTAGGTTACTTATAGTAACCTCATGAGATGAGATACCCGAGATGGTGGGTAGGGCCTAATAAGATTCGCAACTGAATACTATTTAAGAATGGTCGGGCTTAGTACCCAAGGTTACCTGAAGTAACCTAATTAGTTATTGTTTAAGTATGTTGGGCCCTGGGCCCTAGGGTTACGGAAAGTAACCGAGCAAGTTATCATGTGATGTTTTAGGGGGAACATATAATATAACTAAGGCTACTCATAAATGTTGGTTAGGACTCCAACATTTAACGATTATGATTTATGGTTAGCAAGAATGTGTATGGCTCTTATCTTACGTCCTGTTTGGAAACAGGAGTAGGAACTGTTGTCGTACCACGTTTGGACGATAAACCAAGAGCATAGGACTAAAGGTAAGTATAACTCCGCCTACAGCATGGGCAAAATGTTTTTAAACGAATTTTCGAGGACGAAAATCTTTTAAGGAGGGTAGAATGTAATATCCGAAATTTTGATGACTCTAGATTTCCTTAGAAACAAGGAAAACCTAAGTCTAGATCAAGATTGGAATGAAATAACAGTATAAGTTTGAGCTCTCGGTTAACTAGCTACGAGACTCAACGATAGATTACTTAACCTGGTATGGGCGTTTTGAGAAAAAACGGCATGACAAATTTCATGATTTCATGTTGGTCAAAGTTTGACCAAAAAGTCAAAGTTGACCAAGAATAGTCAAAGGTATGACTGTACCATAATAGGATAAGCAGTATGAGAAATATACTGCGAAAATTATCTTTTGGACAAATCTGGAAATTTTGGACCCAATTTCTGGACAGTGGCCGTGCATGGGAGAGGAAGAAAAGGGAGGGGAAATCCGGACTTGATGGCAGCCAAGGGGGAGTGAGGAAAAAGTTGGAATCCAAGCTTGTGAACCAACATCCAAGCTCTAAAGGTAAACCCTTGGCCCTAAACCTTTTCAATTTGAGCTTAAATTTGTGAAATTTAATTGTATTTCAAGCTTGATTTGTATGAGCATAAGCTCACTTTAATTTTCTGCCTTAGGTTGAAATTATAGGTTATGTGCTTGATTAGTTAGGGTTTTATGTTTGGTGGTTTTAAGTTGCATGCTAGATGCTTGTGAAAATGATTAGGGTTTTATATGTTGATGCATGATGTTAATTTTGATATGCATGGATGTATGTTTTACGCTAGAAAGCCGCTGCATGTGTGTATTAGAGCTCCCGCGGTGGCTGGTCGAGCTAGATTCCACGTCTAGGACGTAAAACGAATTCTAAACCGAAAACTGCCAGTTCGGGTGCCAACTGGCCAGTTTCGGGAAAAGTGAAATTTGAGGCCTTTAGAGGCCGAACTAGGTAAAACTCAAAACATGAAAGTTGTTCAGAATGATTTTTCCTAGGGGAAAGCGCGGGCAGAATCCCAAAATGAGACTCCAATGGTCTCTGTTTTTACAAAAACCCGTGGCTAGTTTGCCCAGACCCAGTTTACAGGGTCAGCCAGTTTCAAATTAAAACTGGTACGAATCCAAGCAGAACTGGACTTTTCGTAAAACATGAAAGTTTTAGAATTTTTCGAGATCTACAACTTTCGTGAAGACAAGTTTTTCAAAATCGGAATGGATTTTTAAACTGACACGGATTTCTAAAGAGTGTGCAGGAAACAAGAAATTCCTGCACAGGATTTTCTAAAACAATACAGGAAAACTGTATTTTTGCACCAACACCAATGTTTTGACTGTGGGAAACTACTCCAAAGGCAGTTTTCAACAGTTAATAATTTTTACAAACCTTTCTCAAAGAATTACAATTTTTCAAAGTTAAACTAGAATTTTTGAACAAAGAGAACTAAGTTTTTCCAAAGCAAAGAGAAAAACAAGTTTTTGGATTCAAAAGTTATCTTACTTTTGGTAACAAAACAATGATGGACGGTAACCGGGAAGGATACCCGAGTTACGGGATGGAGTCCAAAGCCCAAAGTTGACTTAGGATAATTGAACTAAGTTTGACTACCTCAAGGGTTACTCAAGGTAACCCAACAAGGTATAAAAATTGAGTTTGATCTTAAAACCCAAAAAGGATTAAAATTAAAAATGACAAGGCATAGGCCAAGGTTAGGATGATACCTAACCCTATTCATATATGATTGGGATTAATACCCAAGGTTACCTTAAGTAACCAAGTAAGTCATCATAAGTTATAAGGGAGACTTACAGCTAGAATTTCGTAGGCATGTTGGTATGGTCACCAACATTCCACAATACTAATTAGACCCTTACCTATGTCCTTCATCAAGCAGGAGGAAGCCTGCGGCTACCCGGAAGAGGAGCAGCTTTACGTAGGACATAGTAAAAGAGGTAAGTACAAACCTCACCTGCAGTATGGAAAATAATAAAAGATATTTTCCAAGTATACATGCTATGCTATAATGCTATGCTATGTTATAATGCTATGCTATGTGATGCTATGCTATGTTATGATATGAGATGCCATGTAATGATGTGATGCTATGACATGTTACATATTATGCCATGTTTTCTAAAATGTCATGGTTTTAAAAATGTCATGTTTTCAAGAATGCCATGATATGACAAATGTTAAGTTTGGATTTGACCTTGTGACATCATGAAGCATGTTCACTAATATTGAACCACATGGTAAGATAAATCAAGTAAGGTGTCGTACCAACCTCCCGTGATCGAGGAGGCTACATGTTCAAAACCAGTGGTGACATTTACCTCTCGTTGATGCGTGAGGGTCACGTTATAATTCCCAGAACTGTTAGGGCCTTGCAAACCCTAGCTTTGTCTGGAGGCTGCGCGCTTTTGGTACGGACACTAGGGGCCCACATGTAATCAAGATAATGAGTAAAAGTGCCTAAAAGATTTATAATTGGACATAATCGGATCATGCATAAACTACATGATGATTGATATGTTACTTGATGTTTGAAAAGATTTTTGTGAGATCATGTTTGTACTTGCTGGGCGAAAGCTCATTTGTATATTTCATACTGTAGGTAAGACGCCTGCAGCATTATTTGATGGGCCATGGAGACGATGCAGCGAGTGAAGGGCGGTGTGGGATACCACTACGCAATATTTTCCGCAAATGTTTTTAAGTATGATGTTGTATATGGATGTGATGTAATGTTTCCAAGGTCCGATTTAAAAGGTCATGGTAACCTTATAATCGGCATAACAAGTAAAAGGGGTAGACATGATGAAGTTTACCCGTCAGTACAAGTTAATTCAAGTTGAGTTTCGAGTTATGATTTTTAAAATAAAATTTAAAGTTTTAAAGTTTAAAGAAAAAAAAAATTTTATACTGAAATTTTTCGATTAAACAAAGATTTAAGTTTAGCAAGTATGGTAACGGCCCACGTTTACGTAGTACGCCCCTGCGTGGACGGGTCGGGGCGTTACAGTTTGGTATCAGAGCGGTATCCTGCCAGCCTACTTCACTTCGCCTCACATCGCTTCTGCAACGGCCCAAGTAAGTTATGTTATTTTCTTACGATTAGGATTAGTTAAGATTTTATGTGCGTAGTAAGTATTTTCTTCAACGGCCATGCTGAAGAATGTTGGATACAGGGATGCCGTTGGGTGGTGTCTTAGCTTGGTGGCGATAACTAGGTGACGTACGGAAATGATGGGAAAAGTTTTATATTTTCCCCAAATGTTATGGTTATGTACTCCTGTTGTGAAGGAGATACGAACGAGAACATGAATTCAGATATATTCATGTTATGCTTTTATATGGAATAAAGATTATGGTTCTATATAAAAGGCATGATTTTAAGAAGCTGAATTTATTTCCTTATTCCCGTACAGAACCATGCCGCCAAAGCGTAGAAGAGTACCGACCCAAGACATTGACCTTGCGGCTCAGCTGAATGAGCTAAGACAGATGATGTTAGCCCAACAGCAAGAGATAGGGGGGCTTAGAGCTCAGATAGCTCAACAGAATCAGGGACCTCCTGATGCCAGGGTACCACCAGCACCTATGAATCAGCCTGCTGCACCGGAAATTCCTGATGATGTCCCGGTGATCCCAGAGAACCCCATAGCCCCTGAAGTACCTGTTGCGCCTGCAGCTGTGCCACTAGCACCTCTGGTTCGAACTCCAGAAGAACTTTATGACAGATTTCGGCGCATGAAGGCACCGGAATTCGAGGGGTCTACAAACCCAATTGAGGCCGACAACTGGTTGATTGACCTCCAGGTCGCCTTAAATTTCCTCAGACTTAATGATCAGGAGAAAGTCCTCTGTGCAACTTTTATGCTACGAAAAGATGCTCGCCTTTGGTGGGAAACAGTTCAGATCCAGCGAGATGTGACTCAGATGACTTGGGAGGACTTTGTGGAGGAATTTAAGGAAAAGTACTTCAATACTGAGGTCATGGAAGCTCAACAAGACGAGTTCGACAAGTTTCGCCAAGGAAATCTGTCGGTAGCCGAAGCTGTCAAAAAGTTTGAGCAGCTAGCACGTCTCTGCCCTCACCTCATCAGTTCTGAAAGGGACAAAGTAAGAAGAATGATGAGGATGTTCCGCTCGGACTTAGCAGTGGTAATCAGCAGTGGCCCCCATCCACCACTCACTGTTGCTGAATGTGTCAGCAGGGCAATTCGAGCTGAGTACTGGGTAGGGCAAAACAAGGAACAACGGGCTAAGTTTTTCCAGGAAAAGAGGGAAGAGAAGGCCCAAGTTAAACAGATTCAGGCAAGACCAAGCCAAACTCCGCAACAGAAAGGTCAAGGAGGACCTTCGGGCCAGAACAACAACAACAACAGGCAGTACGGCAACAACCAGCAGAAGAGGAAGTGGAATGCAGGAGGACAGGGGAATCAACAAAATTTACCCCAGAAGAAAAACACTCCTGATGGCAACAGCTATTCCACTTGTCAGAAATGTGGGAAAAGGCACCCGGGAGATTGTCGTGCTGGAAACAATCGTTGTTTTCTATGTGGCAAGGAAGGCCACTATGCTAGAAGCTGCAATCTTAACCCCCAGAGTCCGCAGAACCAACAGAGAGGACAGGGACCTCAACTTCATGCGGCACAGATGAAGCTCGAGGGACCCGAAATCTCCCAAGGCAGGTTGGAAGCTCCAGAACCTCAAGGACGCATTTACGCCTACACAAAGGAGGATGCTCAAGCTGGACCTTCCACAGTGGTGACAGGTCAGCTTCCTTTTGCTCAACAAGATGCTTATGTGTTAATTGATTCTGGAGCTACGCATTCATTCACATCGCCTAGGTTCGCTAAGAAACTAGGTAGAGCAACTGATAGGATCGGAAGAATATTTAGGACTGCATTACCCTCTGGGGAGATTCTGTTGTCTGATTATTGGGTACGTCATGTTCCAATAATTATATGTGGTAGGGAAATGTATGTCAATTTGATCATCATTGACCTATTCGACTACGACGTCATCTTGGGTATGGATTTCTTGGGGAAGTACAACGCAATTATCGACTGTCCACGGCGTACTGTTACGTTCAATCCAATTGGAGGCGAGGAGTTTATTTTCAGAGGATCGACTCCAAAACAGCCGAAAATGTTTATTTCTGCGTTAAAGGCTAGAAAATTGTTGGCAGAAGGATGTATTGGATTTCTAGCCAACATGGTGGACAAGACGCAAGAAACCAAGAGCAGGCCGGAAGAAGTACCGATAGTCAAGGAATTTATAGAGGTTTTTCCTGAAGAGTTGCCAGGACTGCCACCAGAACGAGAGATCTCCTTTGAGATTGAGTTACTTCCTGGATCAGCACCAGTATCCAAGGCTCCGTATAGGATGGCGCCTGCCGAACTTAAGGAACTGCAGATTCAGTTACAAGAGCTTTTGGATCGAGGATTCATTCGTCAGAGCTACTCGCCATGGGGAGCCCCAGTTCTGTTTGTTAAAAAGAAGGACGGCACTCTTAGGATGTGCATTGACTATCGGGAATGAACAAGATAACTATCAAGAACAAGTATCCCTTGCCTCGGATCGACGATCTGTTTGATCAGCTGAGAGGAGCTTCAATTTTCTCGAAGATTGACTGCGATCCGGATATCACCAGCTTCGAATTAGGGAAGGAGACGTTCCCAAGACAGCTTTCGAACCGATATGGACATTACGAGTTCCTCGTTATGCCATTCGGGTGACAAATGCTCCAGCAGCCTTTATGGACCTGATGAATCGAGTATTCAAGGATTACTTGGATAAATTTGTTATTGTCTTTATAGATGATATCTTGATTTATTCAAGATCAAAGGAGGAGCATGAGGAGCATTTAAGGATTGCTTTACGAATTTTAAAGCAAAACCAGCTCTACGCTAAATTCACAAAGTGTGAATTTTGGTTGAAAAAGGTCCATTTCTTAGGACATGTGGTCTCCAAGAACGGCATATCTGTAGATCCGGCCAAGATTGAGGCAGTAAGTGAATGGCCAGCTCCGAAAAATGTCACCGAAGTACGTAGTTTCCTCGGCTTGGCGGGCTACTACCGACGTTTCGTCGAAGGATTTGCTAAAATTGCAGCGCCACTCACCGCACTTACACGGAAAGGAAAGAAGTACGAATGGACTGCAAAGTGTGAAGAGCACTTCCAAGAGCTGAAAAACAGGCTGACTCGCGCTCCGATTCTCACAATTCCGAATGTGGAAGAAGGAAACTTCGTGATATACAGCGACGCTTCTAAAATAGGATTGGGAGCCGTGCTCATGCAAAATGGAAAGGTGATCGCTTATGCTTCACGCCAGCTAAAGGATCATGAGAAGAACTACCCGACGCATGATTTGGAACTTGCGGCGGTAGTATTTGCGCTCAAAATCTGGAGGCACTACCTTTACGGCAGTAAGTGTGAAGTCTACACAGATCATCAGAGTTTGAAGTATATCTTCACACAAAAGGAGCTTAACATGAGGCAAAGAAGATGGCTCGAATTGGTGAAGGATTATGACATAGACATCCGTTACCATCCAGGGAAGGCTAACAAAGTAGCTGATGCCCTTAGTCGGAAGTCGTCTTCCTCGTTGATGTCAATACAGCCATTGACCGAACCTCTTCAGAAGGAGCTAATAGAAGCTGGAATAGAGCTTATTACGGGAAGTTTAGCTGCCCTAACCTTCCAACCTACCATTTTAGATGGTATGAAAGAGCGACAAGAAGGAGATGCCTCGCTGCTCAGAACAAGGAACGAAGTCCTGGAAGAAAAGGAGTCAGACTTCAACATATCGGATGAGGGCATACTCTATCGGAAAAATAGATTATGCATCCCTAACGACGACAAGTTGAAGGAACAAATCATGAAGGAAGCTCATGAGACTCCGTATTCCGTCCATCCAGGAGCACAAAGATGTACCAAGACTTGAAGGAAAGCTTTTGGTGGCCCAGAATGAAGAATGACGTCGCTACATTCGTCAGCAAATGCCTTACATGTCAAAGGGTGAAGGCAGAACACCAACGTCCGGGGGAGAATTGCAGAAAATTTCCATCCAGAATGGAAATGGGACCAAGTGACGATGGATTTCGTGGTTGGACTACCCCGAACTCCCAGGCAATGACGCTATTTGGGTGATTGTTGATCGTTTGACGAAGTCTGCACACTTTATCGCCATCAAGCTTAGTTTTTCGGTGGAACAGCTGGCGGAACTATACGTCGCGCAGATTGTTCGCTACCATGGGATTCCAAAGACAATCATCTCTGATCGTGATGGTCGTTTCACTTCTAAGTTCTGGAGAAGTGTACATCAAGCCATGGGTACCAAGCTTACCTTTAGTACAGCTTTTCATCCTCAAACGGACGGGCAATCCGAGAGGACCATTCAGACCTTAGAAGACATGTTGCGAGCGTGCGTGATGGACTTCAAGGGAACTTGGGATAAGAAGCTTCCTTTGATTGAATTCTCGTACAACAACAGTTTCCAAGCTTCAATTGGAATGGCTCCTTATGAAGCCCTGTACGGAAGAAGGTGCAGATCTCCAGTCCATTGGTACGAGACCAGGGAAAAGGAACTTGTGTCCACAGATTTCATTCGGAAAACCACTGATGCCATCAAACTTATACGCCGACGAATGGAGACTGCATTTAGTCGACAAAAGAGCTATGCCGACAAACGCAGAAGGCCTCTAGAATTCCAAGTAGGAGACTTGGTCTTTCTCAAAGTTGCTCCATTCAAAGGGGTTATGAGATTCGGAAAGAAGGGGAAATTAAGTCCACGATACATAGGGCCATTCGAAATACTGGAAAGAATTGGTAATGTGGCCTACAGGTTGGCTTTGCCTCAAGAATTAGCATATGTACACAATGTATTTCATGTGTCAATGCTAAAGAAGTACATCTCGGACCCATCGCATGTATTGACCCCGAACCAATTGAGGTCCACGAAGATCTGACATATGAGGAGAAACCGGTTCGAATTTTGGCACGAGAAGAAAAGGTGCTAAGGAACAAGGTTATACCATTAGTCAAGGTCCTATGGCGAAATCATGAGATTGAGGAGGCAACCTGGGAACGCGAGGATGAGATGAAGAAAAGCTACCCCGAATTGTTCTGATTTTCGAGGACGAAAATTCTTTAAGGAGGGTAGATTGTAATAATTGAAATTTTCACGAACTCACAATTTTCTTGAAATAAGAAATTTATAGTTCGTATTATGTGTTTATGTGCAATTTTATGAAAATTATGAATATTAATACAAAATCATGATTTTATTAGTATATGATTGATTCTCGGTAAATAATTACGAGACTTCATGATAGACCTTTTAAGGAAAAAGTAGGTTGAAAATTCATAATTTATGGAGTCAAATTTTGACCAGAAAGTCAATGTTGACCAGACGGTCAATATTGACGAAAATGAAATAAGCAGTACGGAAATATACTACAAAACCGTCCTTAAAAAATAGGATAATTAGTTTAGATTAAAACCACCATAGAAAATCAAGCACATAATAGGTTATTAGGCCAATGGTTTAAATAATAAGAAAAATTTTATACAGTCCATTTACACAGATAAATTTTGGACTGCAGTTCGTATAACAGTATAAATTTACTGTGTATTAGTGAACACAGTATTAGAAATATCTGTGTTGATTTAAAGTGACTACATTAAGAAAAAGCCAAACAAGGCTTTAAGATGACATCACCTAACTTGGATTATGACATCATCCCATTTTTGATTTATGACATCATAAATGGTGGAAACAATCACACCATGACACCTAGCACATGCATGGCCGGCCACATGGAGGGTCTTTGGCAAAATTTTGTGCAATTATTTTTTTCCAAGGATTTTGAGCAAAGGTGAACCAAAATAATTGCAAGAAAACCTCACCTATAAATAGGCCAAGGGGGGTGGTCGGATTTTTAGCCAAAAATCAGAAAAACAGCCAAATTCTGCCATTTTCCCTCTCCAAAAATCTGCATCTCAAGGGTGAGAGGAAGAAAAAAAATTGAGAAACTTAGGGGTTTTGATGTTGTAGTCTTCGGTTTTCCCTAGCGTTCAATCAGTTTTGAAATTTTTGGTGCCATTTTTGGGGCCAACAGCCGCTGCCAAGGGGGGTGAGTGAGTGAGAAAATTTGGATTTAAGAGAGCTTAGTTTAGGTGCAAGCAGCCACCAAGAATCAGCCAATTTTGGTGCCAATTGGTGCAACAAAACCGGCCTTGGGTGGTGTCCTAGGAGGAAAATTTTGTGAGCCAAACCCTAACCAATTTTGGAGATAAATCAAGGTAAACCATTTTAGACCTTAATCTCTTTCAATTAAGCATTCAATTTGAAATTTACATGTATTTCAAGTTGAAATTGTAAGAGCATAAGCTCAATTTATTTTGTGCCCAAAGTTAGGATTTAGGGTTGTGCT
Source organism: Ficus hispida (assembly GCA_025413025.1). Lineage (NCBI taxonomy): Eukaryota > Viridiplantae > Streptophyta > Magnoliopsida > Rosales > Moraceae > Ficus > Ficus hispida. Next base: position 27,191 of record JAINRH010000338.1, read on the forward strand.
TGATTAGATTAATGGTGGTTTGGTTTAATGGCTTGATTGGTTAATTTTCTTGTTGAATGATTAGATATGATGAATTGTATGTCCCCTGTTTATGTGTAAGCCGGTTCTAGAATTACATCTAGTTGTTGTTCAATTTGATGTGGCAACCAGAACCATGCAAACCTAGCTAGCAGTTCGTTTTGGTTTGCATGGTGCATTTAGATATTGTGATTGAATTAGTAGAAAACGCTGCATGTGTGTATCTAGGCTCCCGCGTGGCTGGTTGAGTAGATTCACGTATAGGACGTAAAACCAATTTAAAGAAAAATCTGCCAGGCTCGGGGATCTGGTCCAGTTTTCGGGAAAGCGATTTTAGGCCTTAGAGGCCGAATTTGGAAAAACTTAAAACATAAAAGTTGTTCGGAAGATTTTTCCTAGAGGATAACGGGACATTTTGAAAATGAGGCTCCAATGGCCTCCGTTTTTACGAAAATCCGAGACTAAACTGCCCAGACCTAGTTTACACGACCAGTGGGTTTCAAATTAAAACTGGTACGAATCCAAGCAGAACTGGGTTTTCTTAAAACATGAAAGTTTTAGAATTTCTCAAGAGCAAGAACTTTGTGAAGACAAGTTTTTCAAATTCCATTTGGATTTTTAAATACAACCTGAACTATAAAAACTGTGCAGAGAAAAAAAAATTCCTGCACAGGATTTTCTACAAACATACAGAAAAACTGTATTTTCCATCAACAACCCTATTTTAACTATGGAAACTGTTTCAAAGGCAGTTTTCAGCCTTTAATGATTTTTATAAAGTTACAATTTGAAAACCACGAAATTTTAAAGAGATTTTTGGCAAATTTTTCCAAAATTGGATTTTAATAGCCAAAGTGTAGTAACAAGTTGTTAACGGATGATAACCGGGAAAGATACCCGAGTTACTAAAGATTAGGCCCAATAATAGGAATAGTAACTTGATACTATTCATACGTACATGAGTTTAATACCCGAGGTTACCTCAAGTAACCTAACAAGTAATGGATCAAGTTTGGTTAACCACAAACTCTAGGGTTACGATTAGTAACCTAGTAATGATCAAGACCGGTGTGGGGGGGGCATATAATTAGAATATTGAACAGGTTACCAATATTTTATAGGATCCTTATCCTATGTTCTTTTTAATAGCAGGAGGTAACCTGCAGTTGCAATCTGAGTTAAGGCAACGAAACCCCAGACATAGTATCTCAGGCAAGTATCGAACCTCACCTGCAGTATGGAAATAGTAAATACTATTTTCAAATGTGCTATGTATGCTATGCTATTTACACTATATTTTCAAGTGTACATGCTATGATATGTGATGCCATGCGATGATATATTCTATGACATGTTATGCCATGTTGATAAGAATGCCATGTTTTTAAAAGTGTCATGGTTTACAAAATACCATAAATGCCATGTTTTCAAAAGTGTCATGGTTTACAAAAATGCCATAAATGACATGTTTTTCAAGAATGCTATGTTATGGCAAGTGTTAAGTATGATATAACATAGTGACATCATGAAGCATGTTCACTAATGTTAAACCATATGGTAAGATAAATCAAGAAAGGTGTCGTACCAACCTCCCGTGATCGAGGAGGCTACAGGTTTCAGTTGTGACATTTACCTTCCGTGATCGAGAAGGGTCAAGTTATAATTCCCAGAACTGTTAGGGCCTTGCAAACCCTAGCTTTATCTGGAGGCTGCGCGCTTTCGGTACGTACACTATGGGCCCACATGTTGAGACAAGATAATAAGTTAAAGGATTGAGTCTATAATAAAGCATAAGACATTCAATCAATCATAAATGGTTCATGCATATGTTATATGATGAATGACATGTTTTTGAGATGTTCTAAATGTTTTGTGAGATTATGTTTGTACTTGCTGGGCGAAAGCTCACTCTTGTATTCCATACTGTAGGTAAGAAGCCTGCAGCTTAAATGGTGGGCTATGCGGACGATGCGGCGGGTGAAGGGCGGTGTGGGATACCACTACGCAAAATTTTCCGCAACCGCTTTTGAATCTCAAAAGTAAATTATGTTATGCAATATGTATGAAGTTTAAAGACTTAAGAAGATATCTTCAGTATAGTATGTATACATGATAAGTTTTCTCTACAAGATAACTTATGTAAATATGTTTTAAAAAAAAAAAATTATTCTCAAATTTTCAAGTAAGATAAGTACAAGTAAGTATGGTGTCGACCCGGCTTGGGAAGTCGGGG
>JAINRH010000339.1:0-23205 GCA_025413025.1 Ficus hispida
GAATGAAATATTATGATACGATGAAATTTTGGAAATTATGTTATGATATGTTATGTTATGTTATGTCATGTATGAATGATATGATATGTATGAAATATGTATGCGATGATATGACTATGATCGGCTATGTTTGTGATTAGACACAAAGTATGAAAGTGTTATAGAATATTATATGCATGAAAGAAAGGATATTGACAGTATAATAATATCTTTTCTTATGTCTTATAAAGGAATTTGAAAATGGTGCGCACTCGTAAGACCGGTACCAGTGAATCCTCCTGAGCCTGATATCGCGACCGTTGTAGCAAATTTACAACTGCAGTTGCTGGAGCAGCAACGTGAAACGGAAAGACTGCGAGAGCAGCTGGCTCAGATAAATGATAGACCGCGTGTGGATGAAGTTCCTCCGCATCACGACAGAGTACCCCTGGTAGTACCCCAGGTACCTGAAGCCCAACCTGAGGTCCGACAAGAGGTTCCACGGAACTTTGAAGTTCCGTTAGCACCCATTGGGAATCCAGCAAATCTACAACCGGTGCGGGAAGATTTGCTCTATGAGCGGTTTAGAAGGATGAAGGCGCCGGAATTTGATGGACTAATGGATCCGATTGCCGCGGATAATTGGTTGATAGACATCCAAGTTATCTTGGATTTTATGAGGCTTTCGGAATAAAGAGAAGGTGCTTTGTGCTTCCTTCGCTCTGAAAAAGGATGCAAGGCACTGGTGGATGACCGTTCAGATACGGCGAGACGTTGCGACTATGGGTTGGCAGGATTTTGTCACAGAGTTTCGCAACATGTTCTACAACAGGGAGATTTTAGCAGCTCAGCAGGACGAATTCTCCAATCTGAAGCAAGGATCGATGACTGTGATGGAAGCAGTCAAGAAATTTGAGCAGTTAGCCCGACTATGCCCTGAATTGGTACCCAACGAGACCGAAAAGGTTAGACGAATGATGAAAATTTTCGTACCGACATTGCCAGGCAAGTGAGTGCTGGCAGTAGCCCACCTACTTTGGTGTCCGACTGTGTGAGTCGAGCCCTGAGAGCAGAATACTGGATCAACCAGGATAGGGAGGCTAGGGCTCAAATTTTAAGGCCAGGAAGGAGGAGAAAGCCGGAGTTAAGCCAACGCCACCCAGGCAAGGTCCGGAGTTGAATCAGAAGGGTCAGATGAGTAGCCAGACCCAAGGCCCCAAGCAATTTGGGAGGTTCAAGAGGAAGGGAAATTTCTCTAGTCAAGGACCACAAAAGAATTTCCCTCAGAAGAGGATTTCTGGAGGAAATGAGGGAAACCGTACTGAATACCCGGTGTGCGCGAAATGTGGGAAGAAACACCCGGGGACGTGCAGAATGGGATCTAATGCTTGCTTTCTTTGCGGCAAAGAAGGGCATTATGCGAGGAATTGCACTTTAAACAATCAAGGCCAGAACCCTTCCTATCCGAACCGGAACCCCAACAGCCAACTTCATGCAGTCCAGGCAAGGCTAGAGGGACCCTCGATCACTCAGGGAAGATTAGAAGCCCTGAACCCCAGGCCAGAATCTATGCCTATACGAAGGGAGATGCAGAAGCAGGGACTTCGCATGTGGTGACAGGTCAGATTTCTATCGCCACTCTTGATGCTGTTGCTTGTTTGATTCTGGTGCTACACATTCTTTTGTGTCTCTGGAGTTCATCCAGAAGTTAGGAAGAGGTGTGGATGCTTTAGATCAGCCTTTCAAAACCTCTTTCCATCCGGAGAATTTTGTGGTCAAATTTCTGGATTCGTGAGGCTTCTGTCATTCTCTGTAATAGAGAATTGTTTGTAGATCTCATCGCAATTAAGCTCCAAGATTTCGATGTGATCTTAGGGATGGATTTCTTAGGAAGATACAACGCCCGGATTGACTGTCGGAAACGTTGCGTCACGTTCAACCTCTACGGTGAAGAAGAATTTACCTTCTACGGACAGACTCACCACTCAACCACCAGACTGATTTCGGCAATAAAGGCTTGGAGAATGTTAGCTAACGGTTGTCAAGGTTATTTAGCTAGCATGGTGGACAAAGATCGGGTATTGGAGTTGAGACCGGAAGATATTCCCATTATAAAGGAATATGTGGATGTCTTTCCAGAGGAACTGCCAGGACTTCCGCCGGAGCGCGAAATATCGTTCGAGATCGAGCTACTACCTGGAACCGCACCGATATCGAAAGCACCCTACCGTATGGCACCTGCCGAGCTTAGGGAACTCCAAGTGCAGTTGCAGGAACTGCTTGACAAAGGATTTATTCGACAAAGCTACTCTCCATGGGGAGCCCCGGTGTTGTTCGTGAAGAAGAAAGATGGATCTTTGCGCATGTGCATTGATTACCGGAGCTAAATAAGATAACGATCAAGAACAAATATCCTCTTCCGAGGATTGATGATCTGTTCGATCAACTCAGAGGAGCAGTAGTATTTTCAAAGGTCGATCTGCGCTCAGGCTACCACCAGTTGAAGATCAAGGAGTCCGATATCTCCAAGACGGCTTTTCGAACTCGTTATGGGCATTATGAGTTTTTGGTTATGCCATTTGGACTAACCAATGCCCCAGCCGCGTTCATGGACCTTATGAATCGAGTATTCAAGGAATACCTGGACAAATTCGTCATCGTCTTTATTGACGATATTTTAATCTACTCGAGGTCCAACGAAGAGCATGAGCATCACCTTAGGTTGGTAATGGAAACGTTGAGAAGGAACCAGCTATATGCCAAATTCACAAAGTGTGAATTTTGGCTGGAAAAAGTGCATTTCTTGGGCCATGTAGTGCTAAAGGAAGGGATTTCTGTGGACCCTGCAAAGGTGGAAGCGGTCAGTACGTGGTCAGCACCCAAGAATGTCACGGAGATAAGGAGCTTTCTTGGACTAGCAGGATATTATCGACGGTTTGTTGAAGGATTCTCCAAGATTGCTGCACCCCTTACCGCCCTTACCAGAAAAGGGAAGAGTTTTGAATGGACTCAGAAATGTGAGGAAAATTTCCAGGAGCTCAAGAGGAGGCTAACCAGCGCACCTGTGCTAATAATTCCTGATGTAGATGCAGGGAATTTCGTCATCTACAGCGATGCATCAAAAAGCGGATTAGGAGCTGTTCTGATGCAAAACGGGAAGGTAGTGGCCTACGCATCCCGTCAACTGAAAGACCATGAAAGGAATTATCCTACTCATGATTTGGAGCTTGCGGCAGTAGTTTTCGCACTCAAGATTTGGAGGCACTATTTGTACGGAAACAAATGTGCGATCTATACCGATCATCAGAGCCTCAAGTACATTTTCACTCAAAAAGAGCTCAACATGAGACAGCGTAGATGGCTGGAGCTCGTAAAGGACTATGACTGCGAAATCCTTTACCACCCTGGCAAGGCAAACAAAGTAGCAGACGCCTTAAGTAGGAAATCCGTAGGCATGCTGATGTCTATTGAGGCGTTTCCTAAGCCACTACAAAGGGAAATTTCTGAGTTTAACTTGGAGATGTTAACGGGGAAATTATCTTCTCTGACTATTCAGTCTGATTTGTTGGAATCCATCAAGTCACACCAAGAAAAGGATCCCTTTTTGCTGAAAACTCAACTTTTTGGCAGAAAAAGTGATGAGTTCAAAACCTCTTCAGATGGCGTCATCTACTTCAAGGAGAGGATCTGCGTTCCCGACTTTGAAGTTTTGAAGGATCAGATTTTATCTGAAGCACATATGACGCCATACTCCGTACATCCGGGAGCTACCAAGATGTACAAAGACCTCCGAGGAAATTATTGGTGGCCCAATATGAAGAATGAGGTGGCTGAGTTCGTATCAAAATGCCTAACTTGTCAGAAAGTTAAGGCCGAACATCGACATCCTGGTGGAGAACTACAGAAGATAGAGCTTCCTGAATGGAAATGGGAGCAGATTACTATGGATTTCATAGTAGGATTACCCAGGACGTCCAGTGGGAATGACATGATTTGGGTTATAGTGGATAGATTAACCAAATCAGCCCACTTTATTGCAATCAAAGCCACTTTTTCCGTGGAGAAATTGGCCGAGATTTTCGTATTCCAGATCGTCAGATTCCATGGAGTGCCAAAATTGATCATTTCTGATCGTGATGGACGTTTCACCTCTCGATTTTGGAGCAGTGTTCACAACGCTATGGGGTCGAAATTGAAGTTCAGTACGGCATTTCATCCCCAAACTGACGGTCAATCGGAGCGAACCATCCAGACGCTCGAAGACATGCTGAGGTCATGTGTGTTAGATTTCAAAGGCAATTGGGACCAGAAGCTGCCTTTGATTGAATTCTCCTATAACAACAGCTATCATGCTTCAATCGGTATGGCTCCGTTCGAAGCGTTGTATGGAAGGAAATGTCGATCTCCTATCCATTGGCAGGAAGTTGGTCAGAAACAGCTGCAAACCACAGACTTCATCAGAAAGACCTCCGAGGATGTCAAGAAGATCAAGCAAAGGCTCGATATAGCTTTTAGCAGACAGAAAAGCTATGCCGATAAACGTAGGAGGCCTTTAGAATTTCAAGTTGGTGATGCTGTCTTCATCAAAATTGCTCCTATGAAAGGAGTAATGCGATTTGGAAAAAAAGGGAAGCTTAGCCCAAGATATACGGGACCATTTGAGATCCTTGAAAGGATTGGAAAGGTAGCATATAAGCTTGCCCTGCCGCCAGAATTAGCCTCAATGCACAATGTTTTCCACGTTTCGATGCTAAAGAGGTATATATCGGACCCTTCCCATGTGCTTAGTCAAGAACCAGTAGAGGTTCAGACGGACTTAACTTATGAAGAGAAGCCAGTTCGGATTCTGGATCGGGAAGAAAAGGTCCTAAGGAATAAAACCATTCCCATGGTCAAAGTGTTGTGGCGAAACCACAAGGTTGAGGAAGCAACCTGGGAATTGGAAGACGACATGAGAAAGAATTACCCCGGACTGTTCTAATTTTCGAGGACGAAAATTTATAAGGGGGGTAGATTGTAAGATCTAGAAAATTCAACGTTTTGAGTTCTCGTATAGAAATTTAATATGTACCGAAATGGTATTTATGAAAAAGCCCGGCTTAGGGTTTTTATTAATTTTCATGAGTTCTTATGGCGTCATAAGACTCAAATATGATCGCTTAGTCAAGCCTACGATCTTTTGGGTTCAAAAGATAGCAAACTCTATGATTTTACAAAAAGTCAACGTTTGACCGAAAAAGTCAAAGTTGACCATGAAGGTCAAAGTTGACCATGAAAGTCAAAGTTGACCCGAGGAGTCAAAGATTGACTAAAAAGGCCAACTATGTGACGGAATTTAAGAATGTTGAGCAGTATAGGTTTCGTACTGCGAAAATCAATTTTTACGGACAAAATAGTTAGAATTAAACCTAAACCCGCTTTAGAAAAATTCAAGCACATAAATAGATTATTAAGGGCCAAAGGATTCAAAGCGAAAAGAAAAGTTTTTCGTATCGTCCATTTTATGACAGATAAATTTTGGAATGAAATTTAATTTATGAAACTGTGTATGAAGTAACACAGTATTAACGATGTCTGTTTGGCTTTAAATGGATTGCTTTTAAAGCTTTAAGCCAAACAAGCCTTAATGACATCACCTTATCCATTATTAATGACATAATATGGAATTAAGCTTAATTAGGAAAGTATTAGGTGCCAACTAAGCATGGGCTGGCCGGCCACCTCACCAAAAATGGTGTAAAAAGCTGATTTTTGATGGAGTTTTTGGCAATTAAGCAAAGTTGCCAAACCTCTATAAATAGGTGGCCATTCCTATTCAGAAAATTCAAAAATCTCAGCCAAATTCTGCCCAATTTACAGCTCAAAAACCGTCCCTTACAGCCAAGAGAAAAACAAGAACAAAAACAGAAATCCAAGTGTAGGAACCCTTGGGTGTAGTTCGGTTTTCAGCTAGGAGGAAGATAGTGAGTGCTGGAAATTTTGGACCCCTTTGTTAGCTTGTTGGCCGGCTGTTTGTGGGCTGGAAAAGGGTGAGAAAAAGTTGAAGGAAGTTTAAGGGAGTGGCCGGATTTAGTGGCTGACCTTGGTGGGCAGCAGCAGCCGAAGGCAGAAAAAAAAAAAATTCTGGGTGAGCCTAGGGAGGAGCCGGCTGTACTAGGAGCCAAGGAAGAAAGAAGTTTGGACCAACCCTAATCAAACTTAGGGTTCATCAAGGTAAAATTTCTCATAACTTGCAGCTTTCAATTTGGTTCAATTTGCAAGTTTAAATTGTATTACAAGTTATCGGTTGTACGAGCATAAGCTCGGATTTTATTTTCGGCCCCTAGGTAGGTATGTGCTTGATTTAATGTGCTAGAGTAGTATAGTATGATTTTAAATATGTTTGATGTATGTGGATTGTATGTTAGTTGTATGGTTAAGTTTATATGCTCCTAATAGGTTTAGTTATGAGCTTGAATGCATAATTAGGTAATGAACAGATTTGGTGCATGTTGTGCAAGCTGGAAAAAAAAATCTGCACATCCTAATTATTTGAGATAAGATAATGGCTTGCATGGCTAAGTTTTTATTTGTGTTTAAGGAAAAATTAACGTTAGAAAGGCGCTGGTTGTTTGACTTAGGCTCCCGCTGGTTCGGTTGAGGTAGTGTGCACGTTTTTAGGGCGAGTACCGAATGAAGGATTTGAAACTGCCATTTCGGGTTCCAGTTACCCGGTTTTATGGAAAACAAATTTTGAGGCCCTTAGAGGCCGATTTTCGAAAAACGTAAAACATGAAAGTTGTTTAGAACAGTTTTCCTATAAGACACGTAGACAGTTTTTAAAAATAAGGCTCCAACGGCCTTCGTTTTTATAGAAAACCGAGCTGACCGTGCCCAGACTTCATGCACGGCCAGGTGAACTTAAAAGGAGAAAACGAGTGGGTTAAAGTCCGAAATGGATTTTGATCAAAACATGAAAGTTTTAGAACGTTTTGAGATTTAAAACTTTCTGAAGGAAATTTTTTCAAATTCGAATTCAGTTTTTCAAATAAAAATGTATTTCAAAAACTGTGCAGTGATCGGAAGGTTACTGCTCAAGATTTCTAAAAACAGTGTTGGAATTGGGTTTTCCTGCACGTACATTAGCAAGTTTTTAGAAAGAAGCTGCTCCAAAGGCAGTATTGACTTTCAATAATTTTTATAAAGAACCCACTCATAGGAATTTTAAAGAAAACCTTAAGTTTTCAAAAGTGGATTTTTAAACCAAGTTTCGGTGAGCAATAAACCGGAAAAGACACCGAGTTATTGGTTTGGGCCCGAAGCCCAAGGGTTATCCAACGTAACCCAATAATGAATTAAGATTATGGAATAGGGCCCTTGTCTCGAGGGTTACCTACAGGGTTATTTTAGTAACCCGTTCCTAATGTATATAAGTTAGATTATGGGGGCATATAAACGCAGAATAAAATGAATGTTGGTTGGGATAACCAACAAATTTAAAAGTAGGATTTTCAGAAATCCTTACGCTATGTCCTTTGTAATAACAGGTGATAATCTGTTATTGCGACCTGTTCAGGAGCGGCATAGCATCGGACTTAGAGTTCAAGGTAAGTACAACTCCGCCTACAGCATAGGCTTTAGTTGAATACTTGCCTAAGTATGAATGATAAATGCTATGGTAGTTGATGTGATATGCTTATGAAATGTTATGATTAAGATATATGATATGTCTACGATGCATGAATTTATGATAGGAAGCATGATAAGATTATGTTCTATGAATATGTGACATCACGAAGCATGTTCACTAACTCTAAATAAGAATGATTAAGGAATTATGAAAGATAAGTATGAAGGCAAGCAAGTTGCCTGTGTCGTACCGACCCGCTCGTAGGTCGGGTTGGACTATGGATTGAGTTGGAAATGGACTGGCCACCCAACCACTCCATAGTTGCGCGCCCGGTACGTACACTTATGGGGCCCATAAACATGATAAGTAAGATAAGCATGTTAAGCACGATAAGTATGATAAGCTATGAAATACCAAGCAAGCATAATCAAGCATAATTGGCTCATGCATGATTAGGGAAGAATGTGTTATGTTAGATTTGAGTTATGATTTGTATTATTAATTGTTGCGGATAATTATGTTGTACTTGCTGAGCGAAAGCTCACGTCTTACGTCTATGCTGTAGGTAAGCAACCTGTCAGCAAATTTTGATACGAGATGGCGAGCGGGGCAGGGTGAACTGTGAAGTGATGTGAGATATTCTGCCGCTACGTGTTTTATCTTTTATGAACATTATATATTATCCGGTGTTCGATTATCGCTTTTTGTTTTGTTCATACATTCGTTATTTATATATCGTTATCGTTCATGCACCCCGTATAAAAAAAAAAAAAAAATTTCCGCTGTTTATGCTAAGTATGTATGTATGTTATGTATGTATGTATGTACGGTAACGGCCTGTGCTAGGCGGGTCGTTACAGTAAATCCATAATGGGGCATAAAAAGTACATAATTGATCATAAATGATTCATGCATAAGTTGTACGATATTTGTTATATTTGTGAGATTAAGTTTGTGCTTTTTGAGTGTAAAACTCATTAGTATATTTCATAGTGTAGGTAAAAAGCCTATAGCTTAATTGATGGGGCATGCGGATGATGCAACAAGTAAAAGGTGGTGTGGGATACCACTACACAAAATATTCCGCAAACTATTTTGAATCGAATGTATATATATATATCTATATATATATATTTGACTAAATGTGATGCTTAAAGACTCAAGTTATATATATATAAGAAGTGTGTATGTCTTTTTGTTTTAGTATGTATGCACAGAAAAATTATTTATATGTTTAAAAAAAATTTATTCTAAAATTTCCAAGTAAGTTTAAATATTTAAAACTGATATATATTTAAAGTAAGTACGGTAACGACCCATGTTGATCGGGGTATTACAAAGGTGGTATCAGAGCGGTATCCTGCCAACCAACTTCACCTTACTTCACATCGCTTCTGCAATGCCCAAGTAAGTTAAGTTATTTTCCTATAGTTAGAATTAGTTAAGATCTTGTGTACGTAATAAGTATATTTCGTCCATGGCCACATTGGAGGATGATACTTCTGATGCTTTTAAAGGACTACTCCACCCTGCTATGGTGATAGCCGGGAACTTTTCATACTAAAGAATTGGATCAGCATTAAGGAAGTTACGTGTCGTATTTATGAAACTCTTGCCCACATAAAAGTAATATTGGATATGGAAAAGATATTGGGTGGTGCCTTAACTTAGTGGTGGCAATTAGATGATGTGCGAACATAATGGAAAGTTTTAAATCTTCCTAAATGTTATGATCATGTACTCATATTATGAAGGAGATATGAACAATATGATGATGGATTCAAAAACATTCTATGTTACATTCACATATGGAAATAAGATTATGGTTCTATATAAAAGATATGATCTTGTTAAATTATTAAAACAAGAAACTTATTTCATGATTTTCTATACAGAACCATGCCACCAAGACGTAGAATGGCACCAACCCAAGACGTTGGTCTTGCGGCCTAACTGAATGAACTAAGACAAATGATGTTAGCCCAACAATAAGAAATAGGCAGGCTCAGAGCTCAATTAGCTCAGTAGAATCGGGGACCTCCTGACGCCGAAGTACCGCCAGCACCCGTAAATCAACCTGTTGCACCGGAAATTCCTAATGCTGACCCGGTGATTCCAGAAAACCTATAGCCCCTGAAGTGCCTGCTGTGCCTATAGCTGTTCCACCAGTACCACTAGTTCAAACTATGGAAGAACTATATGAGAAATTTCAGCGCATGAAAGCACCATAATTTGAAGGATCAACAAATCCGATTGAGGCTAACAATTTGCTGGTCGACCTTCAAGTTATCCTGAAATTCCTCAGGCTCAATGATCAGGTGAAAGTGCTCTGTGCATCATTTATGCTAAGGAAAGATGCTCGTCTCTGATAAGAAACAATACATATTCGGCGGGATGTTAGTCAAATGATTTGGGAAGATTTTGTTGATGAATTTAAATAGAAATACTTCAACACAGAGACTATGGAAGCTCAACAAGATGAGTTCAATGGTTTTCACCAGGGTAATTTGTCTATAGCAGAAGCTATAAAAAAGTTTGAATCGCTAGCATGTCTCTGTCCTCACCTTATCAGTTCCGAGAAGGACAAAGTAAGAAGGATGATGAGGATGTTCCGCTCTGATTTGGTAGTAGTAATTAGCAGTGAACCTCATCCACCAGTCACTGTTGCTGAATGTGTTAGTCGGGCAACTCGAGCTGAGTAATAGGTAGGACAGAATAGAGAACAACGGGCTAAATTTTTTTAAAGAAAAGAAGGAAGAGAAGGCCCAAGCTAAGCAGAATCAGGCAAGACCAATCTAGATTCCTCAGCAAAGAGGTCAAGGAGGGCCATCCAGTCAAAACATCAATAATAAGCCATATGGCAACAAGTGTCAGAAAAGGAAATGGAATGCAGGAGGACAGGGGAATCAACAAAATTCTCCCCAAAAGTAGAATGCTTCAGATAACAATAGTTATCCCACTTGTCAGAAATGTGGAATGAAGCATCTGGGAGATTGCCGTGCTGGTACCAATCACTGTTATTTGTGTGGCAAGGAAGGCCACTATGCTAAGAACTGCTTTTCTAATTCTCAAAACCTACAGAACCATCATAAAGGTCAGGGATATCAACTTCATGCAGCATAGGTGAAGCTCGAAGGACCTACAATCTCTCAAGGTAGACTTGAAGCTCTAGAACATCAAGAACGCATTTATGCCTACACTAAGGAAGATGTTCAAGCTGGACCATCCATGGTGGTGATAGGTCAGCTTCTTTTTGCTCAACAAGATGCTTATGTGTTAATTGATTCTGGTGCTATGCATTCATTCACATCACCTAAGTTTGCTAAGAAACTAGGTAGAGGAAGTGATAGAATTGGAAAAACATTTAGAACTGCCTTACCTTCTGGGAAAATTTTGTTGTCTGATTATTGGATACATCATGTTCCAATAATTATATATGGTAGGGAAATATATGTCAATCTGATTATCATTAACCTATATAACTATGATGTCATTTTGGTTATGAACTTCTCGGGGAAATACAATGCAGTTATAGATTGTCAATGTCATATTGTCACGTTCAAGCCAACTAGAGGCGAGGAATTCATTTTTAGAGGATCAACTCCAAAATAGCCGAAAATGTTCATTTATGCACTCAAGGCTAAGAAGTGGTTGGCAGAAGGATGTATTGAATTTCTGGCTAACATGGTGGATAACATGCAAGAAACCAAGAATAGGACGGGAAAAGTACCGATAGTTAAAGATTTTATGGAAGTTTTTCCTGATGATTTCCCAAGATTGCCAATGGAGTGAGAAATTACTTTTGAGATTGAATTGGTTCCTGGATCAGCACCAGTATCCAAGGCACCTTATAGGATGGCCCTTGCCGAACTGTAGGAATTGCAAATTTAGTTGCAAGAACTCCTGGATCGAGGATTCATCCATCAGAGCTATTCACCATGGGGAGCCCCAGTTTTGTTTGTAAAAAAGAAGGATGGCACTCTTAGGATATGCATTGACTATCGAGATGTAACGCCCCGACCTACATAGGGCCGTTACCATACTTTCATAAACTAAATCTCGGTTTTGATAACTTTAACTTATTTGAAATTGAGAGTAATATTTTTTTTTGAAACATACATAAATAGACTAGTCAATATTAAAAGACTTTCTGTGCATACATATGCTTGTTCATCATAATAAGAAGTCATACATAATATTTAACTTGAGTCTTCAAGCTTCATATATATATATAGTATAATACAATTTACTCTAATATATGGACATATACATATATTTTTGTTCCGAAGAACTTGCGGAAAAATTTGCGTAGTTGTATCCCACACCGCCCTTCACTTGTCGCATCGTCTGCATTGCCCACCAACTAATCTGCAGGCTTTTTACCTACAATATGAAATATACTAATGAGCTAACGCTCAGCAAGTACAAACGTATCTCACAAAACACATCAAGCATCATATAACTTATGCATGATCCATTTATGATCAATTATGAACTGATTATCTTGCTTAACAAGTGGGCCCCTTGTGTACGTACTGATTGTGCACATTCCACAGAAAGTTAAGATTTGGAAGGTCCCTACCAATTCTGAGAATTATGAAATATAATCTTTCTGCATCAATAGAAGATTTGAGAATTTTCTTCAACATACATGATCCTCCCGCATCAACAGGAGGTTGGTACGACACTTAACTTTTCTGGGTTTAGTCTTAGTCTTGTATTTTCCAAGACTAAGGATCTTTAAGTGTAATCTTATCAGTCATGATACATATGAAACATAGATACGGCATTATCATAAATCATAGCATAACATGGCTAAACATGGCTTAACATGGCATATCATGGCATAACATGGCTCATTATAGCATACATGAACACATATCGTACTTGAAAATATTATTTATTATTTTCCATACTATAGGTGAGGTTTGTAATTACCTCTTATGTACGTCCTGAGTTTGTTGCTCGCACTAATCGCAACAACAGATTTGTAAGAACTAGAAATTTCAACTTTACGACTTCTTGTATAGAACTTTGAGTTGTACCATGATGGTTGTAACGACCCGCCCTTACGTAGGCCGTTACAGTTACTTATCTTACATGCTATCTTAACATACTTACTTTCAATGACGGAATATATCTTACATATTTTTTTTTTCTTTTTCTTTTCTTTTTAAAACCATTTGAGTAAAAACTTTACTACTTACTTATTTACAACATACACAATACTTGTTTAGTATTTACTTTTCAAAACTATAGTGATATAAAATAACTTGTACTAAACAAAGCATACACATATATATTTCAAAACGCGTAGCAGTCTCCATTCCCACGTTTCACAGACAGCCCTGCCAAGCTTCCCCGTCTTGTATCAAGAATTGCCAGTAGGAAGCTTACCTACAGCATAAACGTAAGTTGTGAGCTTTGGCTCAGCAAGTACAACCTTGAACCCACAAAACAAACTTAATAAAGTAATGCATGAACCAATTATGCTTTCATTTTTTTTGCTTTCATAGTTTTGGGTCCCTTATAAGTGTACATACCGTGGCGCGCAGTCATGGAGTGGTTGGGGCGGCCAGCCCAGTCCAACTCAAACCATGAACCAAACCTGACCTAGAGCATGTCGGTACGACATATCATGCTTGAAAACCTTTTCTTAAAACAGTTCTTTCTTAAAAACGTAATCTTCTTCTTACCATATAGTTTATTATTCGTGAACATGCTTCATGATGCCACAATAATAAACATACATCATAATAAACATACGTCATACATATCACATCAATGCATGATCTTTAAAAACATGTCAAGTCATAAAACCATTTGCCTATGATGTAGACGGAGTTGTACTTACAGGTTTCGCTATATCCTAGGGTTTGTCATTCCGACAGGTTACCTCAAAAGGTTACCTTCCTGTTTTCAAAAAGGAAAGTAAGATAAGAATCATCCTATCTTACTTTAACTTACTTTATTAAATGTTGGTACCCGAACCAACATTCATCCGTGACCATAGATATATGTCCCCCTCATAAGCTTAATAATAATCCTTATTGGTTACTAAGTGTAACCTTAGGGCATAAGCCCTAATGGTAATCAAACAGTATTCTATTTGATTACTTAATAAACTTTGGGCTTAAGGTCCAATGATCTTGATATGGGTACACTATTAGGTTACTATGAGTAACCTTAGATGTAGGCCCATCTTGGGTGAAAATTTAAAAAGCCTGTTGGGCTTATAAGGCCCAACAATTAAGGTGGTATCCTTTAAGGTTACCTTACATAAATCTTGGACTCAAGGCCCAACATACAACCTTTGGTTCTTAATTAACTAGGCCCAATTAAATTTAGGTAACCTATATGGTTATAATAGGTTACCAATTGGCTTACCTTGTTTAATTTGCTTAATTAATTTATTTCTTGCTAAACTGAGTTTAATTAATCATTTAAAACTGCTTTTAAATAAAACTGTGTTGGTTTTGCAGAAATTTGGTAAAAACAGTTAAATTGGCAGTGCATGTGCAGGAATTTCCTGTGCATGCATTGTTTCAAATTTCTGAATCAGAGCTTGCTCTACTAATTCAGTTTTACTTTAAAATCTGTTTGGATTTTGAAAAACTTTTCTTCATGAAAGTATTAGATACTGAAAAACTCTACAACTTTCATGTTTTGACAAAAACCCAGTTCTGAACTTAACTCATACTTTTTCTTCGTTGAATCTGCCTAGCCGTGCACATATGTCTGGGCAGTCTGGGCACGGGTTTTGGTAAAAACGAAGGACTTTGGAGCCTTATTTTCAAAAACTGTCCGTGATTTCCCCTAGAATTTTCAATTTCCTACAACTTTTCTGTTTTGAGTTTTCTCAGATTCGGCCTCTAAAGGCCTCAAAATACCGTTTCCAATTCACTGCCCAGTTTTCACCTGAACTGGCAGTTTTTGGTTTCGGTTCGCTCTCACGTAATTTTACGCACACCCTACCTCAAACGGTCACAGCTGTGAGAATACGTCAAGCATGCAGCACGTAATCTAACGTCCTCACACCCATTCATTCAATCTCATACATTTAATTTTTTAATCAAACCCATTTGGTGAAATTCACCAAACTTGGGTTTTCTAAGTTTCTATAGGGTTTTCTTGAACCCTAGTTTAGCATACAATCATTCAATACCATAATCAGCCATTAAACACAGAACATAAGCCTATGGGGACATACATCATACACCTAGTGGTCACATATAACATCTACACATTTTCTAGAGCATACATCATAATTCAAGCACCAAAATAAAGCATAAACATGCTAAACATAAATCAAGCACATTCTAGGCAACTTAAGCAATAAAAGGACATAATTAAATGAGCTTAAGCTCTTACAACATAAGCTGGAAATACACTATAAACAGCTTGAAAAACATAATTTAAAGGTTAGGAGGTTGAGAGATTACCTCCAAACCGAAGAGGGATTTGCTAGCTTGGTTTCCAAAATGGGTTTTGTTGCTGTCCTTCACTAAAAAAACTGACCACACACACTTGGGTTTTTCTGTCTATGGGGTACGGCTAGGCAGAGCAAATGAGGGAGAAAATGGCAAGAGTTTGGGTGGGTTTTTGAATAAAAATGCCTAAAAAAATTTCCACCAAAGACACCTATTTATAGGTGTAAAATAATTTTGTTTCTAGAATTATTTTTAATCCTTAAATTGCTCACCAAACCCTTAAAAAATTTTATTTTCCCACAAGCCCTCCATAGGTGGCCGGCCATTAGTGGAAGGAAAAGTTCAAGAATGTTCTTGGATTTCTTTCCAACTTTTTTCAAAAAATCAAATAATAACATATTTATCTTTTGATTAGGTGGCATACACCTAAGGCTCCATTTGGCTTTAAAACTTAAAAACAGTCTCTTTTCATACTAATACATATATAACAAATACTGTTTTCCATAAAAAATAATACTGTTGACTAAACTGCAGTCCAAAATTTATCTGCATAAAAATGGACTGCGTTTAGGTTTTTCTTAGAACTTAAAGCTCATTAGTCCTTATTGCTCTAAAAATTGTGCTTCATTTTTCTAACATAATCCCGTACCTTAAACTTGCTTATCTATCTGTAATTGACGGTTTTTCGCAGTATAATCTCTATACTGCCTGTTATACCACAGAACCATCATATGTTGACTTTTTGGTCAAACTTTGACTATTTTGGTCAAACGTTGACCAACATAAAATCATAAATTTCTATCATACCTTATATCATTCTGGCCAAACCTTGACCAGAATACTATCATAAATTCCTAAAATAGCTCAAATCATTCTGGCCAAACTTTGACCGGAATATATTCATACATAAATCCTAATTCTGATTAGGCAAGACATATACTAACACATAATATAAATTTGGATTCCTTGAGAAACAAGAAAATCATAATTTGTAAGAAAGTCAGTCATCACAATGGTATTGATGAAAAAACCCGACTTAGGGTTTTTGTTGAGTTTTATGAGTTCTTATGACTCCATGAGACTCAAATATGATTGCTTAGCCATGTAATAACTAAAATTTACAACGTTACAATTTCTTATATAGAAATTTAAACTGTACCGTGAAGGTAATTATGCAAAAGTCCGGTTTAGGGTTTTTATTCAGAATTGTGAGTTCTTATGCTTTTATAAGACTCAAAAATGATTGCTTAGTTGAGCATACGACCTTTTGAGGAAAAAGGTATGAAAACGCTATGATTTTTACAAAAGTCAAAGTTTGACCCGAGAGTCAAAGTTTGACCAAAAAGTCAAAGTTTGACCAGAAACCGTCAAAGTAAACCAAGAGAGTCCACGTTGTCAGAATAGGCAACATTGACCTAAGAAAGTCAAAGATTGGCTAGAAAGATCAATTCTTTGACGATATCGAAAAATGGTTAGGGGTATAGGAAGTATACTGCGGAAAACCAAAATTTTCAGATAAAATGGTTTAAGTTAGATTCAAAACCACCATAGAAAAATCAAGCACACTAAGTAGGAGATTAAAGGCCAAAAGGCTCGAAACGAAAAGAGAACTTTTCGTATAGTCCATTATTCGACAGATAAATTTTGGACTGCATTTTATTAATCAATACTGTAAATCAAAGACCACAGTATCAATTATATCTGTTTAGCATTAAAAGATACTGTTTATTCATGAATTAGGCCAAATAAGGCCTTAATGGTGATGTCACATTACTTTTGGATTATGACATCATTATATGGATTTAGTGAAAATTTGGAAAGAATTCTAGTTGGTTCTAGAACTACTTGGCCGGCCACCTCACCACTTTTTGTGAAAATTGGCTAACTTTGAAGGACTATTTTGTAATTTTGAAAAGTTCAAAATTGCCTATAAATAGGAGTGCTTCCTATTCACAAAAATTAGAAAATTTAGCCAAACTTTGCCCAATTTCTTCCTCACCAAAACCGAATTTGGACAGCAGCCAAAAGAGAGAAAAAGTTTCAAAAACTTAAGGAATTAGTCTTAGGAGTATTAGGTATTCACTAGGAAGCAAGCCAAGAAGCTAGAAAAATTTTGGAACCAAGATTGGCCATTGCTGGCCGGTTCTGTGGCAGCAGCAGGGGGGAAGAGAAATTGAAGGGGAAACTAAGAAGGGAGGTGGCTGAGTTGTGGTGTGAAGTGACCGGAACATTGGTAGGACCAATCCCTAGGTGGCTGCAAAATTTCAAGCTCATTGGAGGAGCATAGGGCCGGCTGCACCAAGGGGAAAGGAAGAGAGAAAATTGAGCCAAGCATACCCATATTGGAACAAATAAGGTAAAAATTTTCTTGGCCCTTAAATCTCTCAATTTAAGTTCTAAATTAGAGATTTAAATGTATTACAAGCTAAATTGTAATGAGCATAAGCTCCCTTTAATTTCTGCCCTTAGGTCAGATTTTTTTTAGTGTGTGTGTGCTTGATTAGTTAGGGGTGGTTGATTTAGCATATTAAGCTATGTTTTGTTTAGTGCTTAATTGTGCAATTATATGTGCTTAGGAGTATGATTGTATGATAGATTAATTAAGGGTTGTATGTTTCCCCAAATCTGCCGAACAATATTTAAATGGCATGTTAGGGTGTTAGATGGAAATGTGTATGCTATGTGAGTAGAAATCAAGAAAACTAGCCAAACCGAAACCTTAAAAATTTAGTTTGATTGTTTGACTTGCATGGACGGGTTTGAGCTTCATGTGAGTTAAAATGGGACGTTAGAAACGCGTTGTATGTTGATTCTAGGCTCCCGCTGAGTTCGGTTGAGGTAGTGTGCACGAATTAGGACGAGAAACCAAGAAAATACCGAAAACTGCCAATTCGGGTTAGATCTGCCCAGTTTTCTGGAAACCGAAATTTGAGGCCCTTAGAGGCTGATTTTGGAAAAACGTAAAACACAAAAGTTGTAGAGTAGGATTTTTCCTAGTGGACAACCTGGACAGTTTTCGAAAATAAGGCTCCAATGGCCTTCGTTTTTAAGAAAACCCGAGCCTGACCAGGCCCAGACCCTAAGCACGGCCAGGTGAGTTTAACAGGGAAAATGAACGGGTTAGAGACCGACTTGGGTCTCGAGTTCAAAACGAAAGTTTTATGATTTTGAATGCTTTAAAACTTTCATGAAGAAAACTTTTTCAAATTCGGCTTTGATTTTTAAATAGAAAATTGGATTTCAAAATTGTGCAGTGAACAAGAAATTCGTGCACAGAAACTTCTAAAACAGTGCAGGAAAAGGACATTTCTGCACATCCACTGATTAATTCTCAGTGAGAAACTGTTCCAAAGGTAGTTTCTATTTTTAATGATTTTTACAAAGACCCGTTCTAAGTTTTATCAAATGATCTTAAAATCCTAAGTTTTTCCAAAGTAAAGAAAGAGTTTTTAATTGAGTTAAGTGAACCATGACCGGGAAAAGATTCCGAGTTATTGGTTTGGGCCCTAAGCCCAAGGGTATCCAACGTAACCCAATAAAATAGTGAAAATGATTAGTCGGGCCTAAAAACTCGGGTTATCTGAAATAACCAATTGAGTTATATTTTAGAAAGCGTAGGCCCAAGATTTAAGAACAGTAGTCCAACGCTACTAAGGATGGCTGTTTAGCCAAGGTTACTTTATGTAACCAATCTAAGTACACGTTAAGTGTAGTAAACCCTAAACCTTAGGGGTATCCGCGATACAGAGGAAGTATCCGGGTTTATTTAAGAAAAGGGGGAAACATATAACTATGACTAGGTATGAATGTTGGTTTGATTACCAACATTCTGTAAGAACTAAATTCTTACTCTATGTCCTCTGATATAGCAGGAAATAGCCTGCTGAGGTATCCTGCAGTGGATCAACAAGTCTCGGGACATAGCACTCAAGGTAAGTAAACTCCGCCTACAGCATAGGCTCTTGTTGATACTTACCCAAGTATGAATAGTGTTTATGATATGATGTTATGTTTATGATAAGTATGTTCAGTTCATGATTATGAAATTAAAGCATGATTTATGTATAGTGACATCATGAAGCATGTTCACTAATAAGAATAATTATGAGTTCATATAAAGTAAGTATGATGGCAAGCAAGCTTGCCTGTGTCGTACCGACCCGCGTCAGGTCGGGTTGAGCTATGGCAAGAGTAAGTCTATAGAGCGCGCCCGGTACGTACACTCATGATAAGGGGCCCATAAGTAAGATAAGTTAAGAATGAATACGATGGCATAATAAGAGCATAATTGGTTCATGCATATATTATGCGATGTTATAACATGATATGTATGTTATGATAAGTTCAAGATGTTATGTATGAGTTAAGCATGATATGTATGATATGAGAAGTTATGTATGATGGGTTATGTTTAATTGCTGCGGATATATATGTTGTACTTGCTGAGCGAAAGCTCACGTGACTTACGTCTATGCTGTAGGTAAGCAACCTACCAGCAACTGATGGTGCAAGGTGGCGAGCGGGGCAGAGCAAGCTGTGAAATGTGGGGATTTTAACCGCTTCGCGTTTTGATCTTATTATGTAAATTATGTTGTATGCAAACATCGTTATATTTTGCAAGTATCCGCACTGTAAAAAAAAAAAAAAAAAAAAAATTTCCGCTGCTTACGTTACGCCTATTAAATAAGTACGTATGTATGTATGTATGTATGTATGTATGGTAACGGCCTGTGCTAGGCGGGTCGTTACAGAGTTGGTATCAGAGCGGTTCCCTGCTACCCAATTTCACAGTATGCCTGCTGTCGCCGCCACCATTGTAAGTAATTTTATTTTATGAGTAAATAAAATAATTATTACGTGATTATGCTATGATAGATACGATATTATGGATCCCGCTGGAGCGGATGGGGATCGACGTGCTGTTGCGTCTTTTCATGAGGCGCACCCGATGATTTTTGACGGGACGAGACGTACGGTGTCGTTAGCTGTTTGGCTATACGACATGGAGTTGATATTCAGATTATGTCATATAGAGGAGAGATTACAGGTTTCGTTAGCCAGTCGGTGTCTTTCTGTAGACGCTCGATTATGGTGGATGACGATAGGTGAGAGAGCGATGCCGAGTCGCACTTGGGCACATTTTCGTGCGTTGATAGTCGCCCGTTTCGGACCGCTACCAGACGAGGGTGTACCTCCTCGTGACCCGGTGATGTATCGGGAGACGTATCGTGCTCGATACCTCAGTTTCGCAGTGGTCTGGCATGCTTTCCCTGATGAGCCCATGAGCCATTATTGTAGGCGGTTCCAGGAGGAGATGCTGCCATACGTTCCACAGGACTTGGAGAACATGGTGGCATTTGCACTTCAGACTTTTCGGGACGGATTGCCTCAGCATATCCGGCAGTATGTTCCGATGCCGTTACCTGGCTCGACAGTAGAGCATTTGATGGCCGATATCTTAGAGGCAGAGGCTGTCATACAGGCTATGCAGGAGGCTGAGGTTGGAGAGGGACCTCAGGCACCGGTCGACGACGCTGGGATGGGAGAGCCATTTTTAGGGCCTGGTCCAGTTTTTCCCGAAGACCCGATTCCAGCTGAGCCAGTACAGGCAGTGCCGCCCGAGGACGTCGAGGCTGACGGGGTAGGGGACAATTTCGACCCCGATGATTTTATTGTTGCTCTAGAGGATCAGCCAGCAGACCCTCCGATCATTAATATTCCTAGCGATGATGAGGAGGATTTGGAGCCGGAGCCGGAGCCAGAGCAGGAGGACTGGTTCGCGGACGATGAGGAGGAGGATATGGAGCCCGGGCCAGAGTTTGAGCCTGAGGACTGGCAGGAGGAGGATTTTGATGAGGACCCTGAGGAGTTTCCATTGCACGATGGAGATGACGATGCAGACTCCGACGCGGCCTCAGTAGTTACGGACGAGCATATAGATTAGGTTAATTTTGTATATTTTTTTGACGTTAGGACTAATATGTACTAGCTTATATTTTTGGATGATAGGCTTGTACTGATGTATGATGGGAAAGTGTTAGACACTTCCATCCGAAATGTTGACCCTATATGTACAGAAATCGTATCACAATGTATTTATGAAATTGTGAATATAATGCACTTTTTTGTAAGAATACAAAAGAAAGTTCAGTTATAAAATATTATGATATGATGATGAAAGGCATGTCACGAGTCGTTATGTGCCATGATACGATGATAAAGTTATGATATGAAGAATTATGTTATGTATGATGATAAATGTATGAAAGAAGGGATATTTCTGGTATGATACTATCTTTTCTTATGTTTTAATAGGATCGAGAAAATGGTTCGTACACGCCAAGCAGTGCCTGAAAATCCGCCAGAGCCGGATCTCGCGACCATTGTTGCAAACTTGCAACGGCAGCTGCTAGAACAGCAGCAAGAGACAAATAGACTGCGAGAACAATTAATTCAGATGAACCAGAGACCTCGGGCTGATGAGGTTCCTCTTCAGCAGAACAGGGTGCCTCCGGTACCAGAAGTCCAACCGGAAGTACAACGAGAGGATCCACGGAATGTTGAGATTCCGGTAGCACCTGCTGGAGTTCCAGTAAACTTACCACCAGTACGGGAAGATTTACTGTATGAGAGATTCAGGAGGATGAAGGCACCTGAATTTGAGGGAGTAATGGATCCGATAGCTGCGGATAATTGGTTGATTGATGTCCAAGTCATCCTAGACTTCATGAGGTTATCGGAACAGGAAAAGGTTCTCTGTGCATCCTTTGCACTTAAGAAAGACGCCAGACACTAGTTGATGACTGTACAGATGCGGCGAGATGTTACCGCCATGGGCTGGCAAGATTTTGTGACAGAATTCCGCACCATGTACTACAATAGGGAAATTCTGGCAGCCCAACAAGATGAATTCGCCAGTTTGAAACAGGGATCAATGACAGTAATGGAGGCTGTCAAGAAGTTTGAACAGTTGGCCCGGTTGTGTCCGGAACTGGTTCCCAACGAAACAGAAAAAGTTAGAAGGATGATGAAGATGTTCCGGACAGATATCGCCAAGCAAGTTAGCGCTGGCAGTAGCCCACCTACCCTGGTATCCGACTGCGTGAGTCGTGCGATAAGGGCCGAATACTGGATTAACCAGGATAAAGAAGCAAGGGCTCAGATCTTCAGGGCAAAAAGGGATGAGAAAGCAGTGGCAAAGCCAACACAGCCCCGTCAGAATTTTGAAACGCCCCCGAAAGGACAAGTCAGTAACCCTGCCCAAGGTTCCAAACAGTTTGGGAGGAACAAGAGAAAGGGAAATTTCTCGGGTCAGGGACAACAAAAGAATTACCCTCAGAAGAGGAATAATAAAGGAAATGAGGGTAATAACACTGACTACCCGGCATGCGCCAAGTGTGGGAGAAAACATCCGGGAATCTGTAGAATGGGGTCTAATGCCTGCTATTTGTGTGGCAAGGAGGGGCATTATGCAAAGAATTGCCATCTAAACAACCAAGGCCAGAATCCTCAGTACCCGAGTCGGAACACCAACAGCCAGTTGCATGCTGTCCAAACTAGGCTTGAAGGGCCCTCAATCACCCAAGGCAGATTAGAGGCTCCTGAACCTCAAGCCAGGATATATGCTTACACCAGAGGTGATGCTGAAGCTGGGACTTCACATGTGGTGACAGGTCAGATTTCTATCGCCACTTATGATGCTATCGCCTTGTTTGATTCTGGAGCTACTCACTCATTTGTATCCCTGGAGTTCGCCCAGAAGTTAGGAAGAGGTGTGAATAATTTAGATCAGCCCTTCAAAACCTCCTTGCCATCCGGAGAGATTTTGTGGTCCAATTCTTGGATACGAAATGCTTCCGTGACTATCTGTGGCCGGTAATTTTTTGTAGATCTCATCGCAATCAAGTTACAGGATTTCGATATGATCTTAGGAATGGATTTCTTAGGCAAATACGACGCCAGGATCGACTGCCGAAAATGCTGTGTACATTCAAACCATACGGAAAGGAGGAGTTCAATTTCTACGGGCAATCTCGGAATTCAGCAACTAAACTGGTTTCAGCAATGAAGGCTTGGAAAATGTTAGCTAATGGCTGCGAAGGATATTTAGCTAACATGGTGGATAAAGATTGTGAAGTGGAATTGACACCGGAAGATGTTCCCATTATAAAGGAATATGTGGATATC
>JAINRH010000340.1:0-28341 GCA_025413025.1 Ficus hispida
CCTATCAATTTATAAAATATGATTTTGTAATGAAACATAAAGATCTAAATGCAATCTAAATGTTCATGTGTAAAACCCTTAAAACACATACCTTACAACGATAATTCCTAGCTTCTGCTTTCTAAGCTACCGAGGGGTAGTCATAGAATAACTAGCTAAGAACACGGATCCCATCCGATTAATACATATTCGTCCATGGAGCAAACTCCATTAAATATATATTAACTATCGTTTATTTGGCCACTACTTTATATATCAGAGCCTCGAGGGAGGATTAATAAATAAAGTAGCATGAGTGTATAACCATCGTTTCCAATTTTGAATCCATATTTTACATCCGCCACCGAGGGGTGATCTAAACATAAAATATGCCAAAATTGTTATCCTCTCAGAAATCCAAATCAGTGTGCGCTCTAGGTAAGATACCTATCCGAAGGGAATTCCGGGTCAAAACCGAGTAGTAGGCACTACCATGCGTAACTATTGACCAACGATGGAGACCGTAGGTCTTAGTATATAAAAACCTTCTCCCACTCAATCTTTTAAATTTGGGTTTTTGTTTTTTCATGCATAAACAATATTTATTGAGTGGCACTCCCTAGTCTATATGGCATGTTATCAATACATCACGAAATAGTATAACATATTAATCTAGCAACACATCATCCATGGTTTGCAAAATATGTAAATAGCCGTGGATCATGATTCCATCCTAGAGAAAAGAAAATTGCAAAATTTACAAAAATTAACCGAAACATATATCGGCCTTCATTTGTAGATCCATGCCTTGTATCCTTCTTCAATGTGTCTTCTTTCTCCAATATCACATCTTTTTCAATTTAAATTTAAAATTCAAATTTCAAAAAGATTCTATGTGATTTTTAATTTTAATAAAAATTACAAAATATCAAAATTTAAATAAAAATCCGGTTTATTAAATTTTAAAATTCAAAAAAAATTTGAAATTTCAAATTTCAAATTTAAATATCAAAATTTTAAAATTCATAATAATATCCATTAAATTTAAATTTAAATTTTTAATTTTAATTTTCAAATTATCAAGATCACATATCATTGGAGAATTAAATTTTCAAAAAAAATTTTGTGATTTTTTTATTATTTTTTATTAAAAAACGTTTTTTTTTATTGAAAATAACAAAAAACACAAAATCACATCCTTTGAAAATTTACATACCTTCGTTTATCTTCAATCTCCTCGAATCCATTGTATCCCGAATTTTACAAAAAAATTCCTATGCCGTTTCCGGCTTACAAAAATTCTAGGAATTGAAAGAATGACCTAGCGGTGATAATAGACCGCATCTATTACACTTGAAAAACTTAGATACAAATTCTAACCTCTATGGAATCATGACCGGCAAAATTGAACAAGCATCATATATTATAAACTAATATAAAGCATTCAATCATACATCTATTCATAATATATTTAACATACACAAAATAAACCTAGAGTGCCAACTCTCTAAAATATTTCATTAATGCATAGAGAGAAATTTATTTGATCAAATAATTTATGTTATATGCATAATCATGAGTAGTCTCTGATACCAATTGTTGGAAAAAACGGATCCGATATCGGAGTTACGGCGCAGCGGAAGTTTTAAAATTTTTTTTATGCCGTTTCGAAAAGAATCTCATGATGCATATAACAATAAATTAAATTCATGATCAAGCGTACCTTATTTCTCGGATTCCGGAATCACTAGAGCATTTGACCAACGTGTCTTCTCTACTATTCTCGAGTTCCACGTCTCAGAGTGTGTGTGGGCACACGTTCTATGAATCCAATTGATCAGTAATGCTTTCCGAAGTCTAGATCCCTCCTTCTCAATTCCGATGTTCCTCGTTGAGAATACGATCCAACTTCTTTCTTCAAAACTACAAAACAGGAACCGGTTAACCTCCTATGAAAATTATCACTCGGTTTAACCTTCCTCACAATTTTGAATCAATGGAATTTTCTCTCTTTTTCTTTCTCACAAGATAGCCGAATTTTTGTGAAGTAGAAGAAACCCAAATTATTTTTTCTTTCACTCACAAAAACGTTTTCCCTTTGAAAATTATCAAAAATTAGTTTCTCAAGAATTCCTAGCCTTTATATAGAAGTCTAATCCTTTTCAAAATTTAATTCCTTCTTGAAAAATAATAATAATTATTTTTCTGGATAAATTTTGAACCAAAAGATCATACAACTTTAGGGCTAGATTCATTGAACCTAGAAACGTTTTTTTAAGAGGAAATCTCCTCCAAAAAATTCGGCCACTTTAGGATAAATCTAGATTGGTGGTTCAAATTTTAAATCAAGAATCTAGACTAGTGAAAAGATCCTAGTCCTATCTAGATTCAAATTTCTTTTAAACCCTTTTTGAATTTAAATAAGATTCACTCATTTGAATTAATATTTTCCACAAACATCAACCATATTAATTAATTTAAATAAATGGAATATTTGAATTTTTTTTCTTCCTCAAAAATCCGTGCACCATATTTAAAGAGAAAAAAAAATTCAACAAATAATCTCCATTATTTAAATCAATTAATAATTTAATGTTAGGAATATATTTGAACAATTTTGAAACAAAATTTTCTTCTCTCCACCTATCTAAAACCGTGCACCTCTTTTAGATTAGGAGAGAAAAATTTTGTTTTCCAAAATTAAATAATTCAAACACAATCTTATTTCCAATATTCAAGTTAACCAATCACGTGTTGACAAATCATATTATTTGTCTACACAAATCCTACATGTGCAATCCTTTTCCGGATTGCATGTTAGAGAGTACCATGTCTTAATAGACATTACAAAATTCCGTTTAAATTTACCGATCTCTTTAGGAACAAATCCCGAGACGCTATTTAGAACTATATGAGCTAGTAGAGGGACCCGATGGAAATATGTAAAGAGGCTCCTATAATTGTGAAAAATTAATCCCAGACTAATTATTCATCAATTATCAACTTCAAAACTATTCCACTAAAAGTTTGAAGCTGAACTCCTGTTTACATACCGTATTACGAAAGCTCTCTCACACAGTGCTTCTTCCATGATTTATTCATCGCTTGTTTAATCCCCATATGTTATCCATGATTGAATTAAGGACCTTTTCCGTTTTACCTTTTCAATCATTTTAACTTAAAGTTCCATTATTCTCCATTGAAAGAACCACCAATTGTAAAACCATACAATTGGTAAACCATCAGAGAACACAAAGTAAACCGATGGCCAAGATCTTGTTATACTATCTTTCAATCCCCGAATAATGCCTTTAAGTAGATAACATGTACTATCGTTAAGATAGCTATGGATTCCATATCTATGAATCTTGATTTCTCTATCCATAAGTCATGCACCCAAAACACAAGTATATTGACCATAAATTAACAGTGTCTCACCTGTAGTGCATTAAAGTACATAAGTCATGGATACGAACTCAAGTAATCATTTCAGGATTAAGATTAATACAGGATGATAATCAAAGCTTCATTGATTCTTATAAACGGAATTATTAAACCGAATCAATTAACACTTTAGGTCAGTCCAATGTCATACCTCAATACTGGTATACATTAAAGTTTCCACTCGGAACCAATCCGATGGTCAAGACAAACCATCCCTCCAAGGAAGTAGACAACCTGTACAATCTTATCATGAATAAGATCCCTAAATCTCATTCCATCGATTGCGGACTATTTGATATGAACCTCGCCGATGAACCAACGAAACCCGACACCAAATGTTGATTCAAACCCCGAAGACCTTCCAGACGCAAGCTTGTTTGAGCCTTGACCCGTTACCTAGCGAAATAAGAACCAAGACTTCGGATATTGACAAACGCCACACCAAGACTCTCAAGAACGTCTCAAGAACCTAGATGATAAGTTTGGCTGTTGAACGCCACAAGAATAACTTGATAAGTTCAAAAGTCTTTTCAAGAATGCAAGAACACACAAATTCTCACTTTTTTCTGAATTCTCCAAAAAGTGCCTTAGCTTCCAAAGCAGACCTTTTTATAGGCTGCTGAATACAATTAGGTTTTCCTTTTCCTAAATTATGTTCTAATAAATTCGGATTTATTCCAAAAGAAATAAAAACAAATTAGGAAAACTGACCTACTCTTCCTATTTAATGCCTAAAACGTGAAAGGAAATATTATGTGTCAAATTTGGCTTTATTATCAGCCATTACACCAAAGTGACGCCTAAATAAGGAAAGAAATAAATAAATTTGTATCCAAGCAAACTCAGACCTAACACACTAAAAACGGAAAGTAGCCATGCTGAAAATTAAGCTTGATTTTGATCAGGATCTTCTAGAACTCCAATCATGGTGATGCTCTTCTGATGATAACATGGTCCAAGCTCAATGGGCTTCCACGAATTTACTTGAGTGCACACTTCTTGAATCAGCCCATTCAATGCTTCTTTAAATCGTTTGGCTCTAAGTCTCGTAATTGGTCCACTTGGCAAGCCTAATGGATCACGTGGCCGCTGCCCCTGAGTTCCCCCAATCCCGCTTGTTACTTCCCCGTCATATACGCTTGGATGTGCAATCTTATTCGCATCATTCTCCCCCTCTTGACGATGATTTGCCCTCAAATCGTCACCTACATCAAAAGGAGATAAATCAGAAACATTAGAGCTCGCACTAACTCCATACTCACCTGGCAATTCAAGCTTGTAGGCATTGTCATTGATGCGTTTCAATACTTGAAATGGGCCATCACCCCTCGGCAGTAGTTTTGAACGCCGTTGCACTGGGAATCGTTCCTTCCTCATGTGTAGCCAAACCCAATCCCCCGGTTCAAAAATAACCTTCTTGCGTCCCTTGTTGGCTTGCTTGACATATTGTTCTGTCCGCTGTTCTATGTGTTGCTTTGCTTTCTCCTGAATCTGCTTAACAAAATCAGCTTTCTTCTCGCCATCTAAGTTAACACGTTCACTCAAAGGCAAAGGAATTAAATCCAAAGGAGTCAATGGATTAAATCCATAAACATCTCAAACGGAGAAAACTTAGTTGCTGAATGGACACATCGATTATAAGCAAATTCAACATGCGGCAAACAATCTTCCCACGTTTTCAAATTCTTTTGTATGATAGCACGCAATAATGTCGACAAAGTCCTATTCACTACTTCAGTTTGACCATCAGTTTGTGGGTAACTAGTAGTGGAAAACAAAAGCTTAGTTCCCAACTTCTCCCACAAAGTCTTCCAAAAGTAACTTAAGAACTTTGCATCCCGATCAGAAACGATAGTCCTAGGCATGCCATGCAATCTAACAATCTCCTTGAAAAACAAATCGGCTATATGTGAGGCATCATCGGTCTTATGACAAGCAATAAAGTGTGCCATCTTAGAGAATCTATCGACAACCACAAAAACTGAGTCTCTTCCCCTCTTAGTCCTAGGTAATCCCAAAACAAAATCCATTGAGATATCGACCCAAGGTGCACTAGGAATAGGAAGTGGTGTGTACAATCCATGCGGTTGCTGCCTAGACTTAGCTTGCTTACAGGTAACACATCTCGAACAGATCCTCTCCACATCCCGTTTCATATGCGGCCAAAAGAAATGCTCATGCAACACACCTAAAGTCTTAGCTACTCCAAAATGTCCCATCAAACCTCCCCATGAGCTTCCCTAACGAGTAGTTCACGCAAAGATGAATGTGGAACACACAATTTATTTTCTCGAAACAAGAACCCATCATGCAAAAAAAACTTCCCAAACGCCCCCATTGTGCAATTTTTAAACAGATCACCGAAATCAGAATCCATTGCATACAGGTCCTTAATGTACTCAAATCCTAGCAGTTTAACATCAAGAGTTGAAAGTAAAGTGTACCTGCGAGATAGGGCATCGGCAACTACGTTTTCTTTACCTTGCTTGTATTTGATCACATACGGAAATGTCTCGATGAACTCCACCCATTTTGCATGGCGACGGCTCAACTTGTGCTGCCCCTTTAAATGCTTCAAAGATTCATGATCCGTATGAATCACAAACTCTTTCGGCCAAAGGTAGTGTTGCTAAGTCTCTAAAGTTCGAACCAACGCATACAATTCTTTATCTAAGTGGGATAGTTTAGGGCTGCCCCACTCAATTTCTCACTAAAGTATGCAACCGGTCTTCCTTCTTGCATTAGTACGCCTCCAATACCTATTCCTGAAGCATCACACTCAATTTCAAACGTTTTAGTAAAGTTAGGAAGAACAAGTAAAGGTGCATTAGTCAATTTTTCTTTTATGAGGTTGAATGCCTTCTCTTGCTCCTCTCTCCACTTAAACTGGACGTTCTTTTTGATGACTTCGGTCAACGGTGCAGCAATGCTACTTAAATCTCGAACAAAACGCCTGTAAAAACTAGCCAATCCATGAAAGCTCCTTATCTGGTTCACTGAAGTAGGTGTTGGCCAATCCTGAATTGCCTTCACCTTTTCCTCGTCCACCTCGATTCCTTTCGGACTTACAACAAATCCAAGAAACACAAGCTTATCCGTGCAAAAGGTGCATTTCTTGAGATTAGCAAATAATCTTTCACTCCTTAAAACGTCTAAAACGAGTCTTAAGTGTTCAACATGATCGCTCAAATTTTTGCTATAAATTAGGATATCGTCAAAGTAGACAACTACAAATTTGCCAATGAAAGCACGCAAAACATGGTTCATAAGTCTCATGAAGGTACTTGGTGCATTAGTTAATCCAAAAGGCATAACCAACCATTCATACAAACCATATTTTGTTTTAAATGCAGTTTTCCACTCATCCCCTTCTTTCATCCTAATTTGGTGATATCCGCTTCTAAGATCAATTTTAGAAAATACACAAGACCCGTGCAATTCGTCAAGCATATCGTCTAATCGAGGAATAGGGTGTCGATACTTTACCGTAATGTTATTGATGGCTCGGCAATCAACACACATCCTCCAAGTTCCATCCTTCTTAGGCACTAGTATAATTGGAACCGCACAAGGACTCATGCTCTCCCTAACATACCCTTTTCATCAGCTCATGGACTTGCCGTTGAAGTTCCTTCGTTTCCTCGGATTACTTCTATAGGCTGGTCGATTTGGAATTGTCGCACCGGGTATGAAATCAATTTGATGTTCAATTCCTCGAATTGGTGGTAAGCCGGAAGGCAGCTCCTCGGGAAAGACATCATCAAAATCCTGCAAAAGAGATTCAACATTGCTCGGCAATGAACCGGCAAGATCATTAGTACACAAAAGGGCCTCCTTGTACATGAGTACTATAAGGGGCTGATGTGAAATTAATGCTCTCTTGATCTCACTTTTTGTTGCAATGAAATTGTATTTTTGCTCTCCTACACTCAACAAGGCTGTAAGTCTCTCCTTTCCCTCTCACTCTCTTTTTCGTTTTTGGCTTTCTCTTTTTCCCTCTTTTCTTTTTCTTTCTTCTCAGCCTCGGCCTCTCTCTCTTTTCTTTTCTCTTTTCACTTGCTCTTTGCATCTTCAGTTGGTCTTTAAGAACTTGTTTTGGAGTTAATGGAACAAGTGATATGGGCTGTTTTTTGATGATGAAGGAGTACCTATTGGTGAATCCATCATGTGTGACTCGCCGATCGTACTGCCAAGGTCGGCCTAATAGAATATGACATGCGTGCATAGGTACCACGTCGCAAAGCACTTCATCTTCATACTTGCCAATGGAAAACGCTACCATCACTTGCCTAGTTACCTTGACTTCCCCGCAATTGTTTAGCCACTGTAACCGGTACGGTCGTGGATGCTTCAAGGTATGTAACGCCAATTTCTCCACTAACTCAGTGCTAGCCACGTTGGTGCAGCTTCCCCCATCAATAATAACGCTGCAAACCTTGTTATTCACAAAACACCGAGTATGGAACAAATTCTCGCGCTGGTTGGTTTCTTCCTCTTTAAACTGTGCACTAAGTGCTCGCCTTGCCACTAATGACTCTCCTTCCACTGCGAACTGCCCTTCATAAGCGTCCTCAAGAGGTGGCATTTCATCGACTTCATCTTCTTGTTCATCTTCTGTCTCAATCTCTCCTTGAGCATTTATCACCATCAACCTTTTATTTGGGCACTCGCTGGCTATGTGACCCCTGCCTTGACACTTGAAACACTTAATGTCACGGTTTCTAGAAGTAGAGAGATCCGTTTTACCTTTAGAAATCTGGTTGGGGTTTTCAGACTTCGGCTCGGATTTGTACTTGTGAGTTGAAGACATTTGTGGTTTCTCTTCCTTCCTGGCTGTACTTGGTCTCCAAGGGTTGGAACCCGAGTGTTGACCTGCACGCGTACCACCCCTCTCTTAAGTTGCTGCTCCACCTTGATGGCCATATGTACCATGTCTTCTAACTCGACGTAGTGATGCATCTCAACCCGATCATGGATCTCTCGGTTTAGTCCCATTAGAAACCTAGCCATTGTAGCCTCTCGATCCTCGTCTACATTAGCTCGGATCATGACAACCTCCATCTCCTTATAATAATCCTCTACACTCCAACTCCCTTGCCTAAGGCCTTGCAACTTCTTATACAACTCCCTGTAATAATGAGTTGGAACGAATCGTTTTCTCATCACTGTTTTCATCTCCTCCCACGTCTCTATTGGTCGTTCTCCATGCCGTCTCCTGTTGAAAACAAGTTGATCCCACCAAGTAATAGCATAATCTGCAAATTCAACCACAGCTAGTTTTACCTTCTTGATTTCAGAGTAGTTGTGGCAGTCAAACACAAACTCCATTTTCTTCTCCCACTCAAGGTATGTGTCGGGATCTGATTTTCCTTGGAAAGACGGAATCTTCATCTTAATACTACCCAAGTGATTATCTATCCGATTCCTAGCTTCTCTAAACCCATAACCACGCCCATGCCTGCCCTGATTCATGGGTGGTTCTTCTAACTCCTCCATCTCCTCTTCATCGTCAATATCTCCCCATTGCACTCCTTGTTGCACTCGCCTATATGGTTGTCTAACAGGCGCATTTCGCGGCCGCTCCTGAGTTGACTCTTCTTCCAACCTATCCATTCTCTCATGAATTTGTTCTAATTCAGTCCTCATCATCCGTCTCATCTCCCCTAACAAGGCCTGTACTTGTAGGTTCGGAATTGTTGGTTGTTGTGCCTCTTCGGCTGAGTTTTCTTCTTGATTGCGAGACATTTTTAGAACCTGCAAAATGAGGTTAGGATCCTCTCAAGCCCTCGCTCACGTGTTTCACTCAAGATGATTTGTGACTCTCGTGTTTGTCACTCAATTGGCTTTTAACCCTCTTATGTTCTCTCCACTCTTGCCTTTTTCCACTCGTTGTGCCTTCTTGATTCTTAATCAGACTCAAGAACAATCAGGATTCAAGCAGCAATTCGATGAGAGAAACAACCAAAACAAATCAAAAGATTCAATCGGTAATTCCAAGAACTGGTGGAAGCGATTAAAAATAACAGAGATGGTTCTAAGGTATTTGATGCTAGGTCAAACCAAACGAATTACAGTAATGAATTATGATACTTGTTGATAATTCAGATTTTTTTTTTTAACCGACAAATGGTCTGAATCGAAGCAAATGAGTGCTAATCCCAAATGAGTACTCCCAGCAGAAACAAGAGACAACCCTAGTCAGACACCTTTTTTTTCTCCAATTTTTTTTTTTTTTTGTGCTTCTTAATTCCCCAGCAGTAATACGAAATAACCTAGTCAGACGCTGATTTTCGGAATTTTTTTTTTTTGAACAACAATCTTTTTTTTTTTTTTTTACGTTTTTTTTTTTTTTTTTGAAAATCAAAACAGAAGAAGAACACTGAAAAACAATCAAAGGATAATTTTCAAACTTGCCTTGGAGCCTAAGCTCTGATACCAACTGATCCGATGAAACAACGAAACCCGACACCAAATGTTGATTCAAACCCCGAAGACCTTCCAGACGCAAGCTTGTTTGAGCCTTGACCCGTTACCTAGCGAAATAAGAACCAAGACTTCGGATATTGACAAACGCCACACCAAGACTCTCAAGAACGTCTCAAGAACCTAGATGATAAGTTTGGCTGTTGAACGCCACAAGAATAACTTGATAAGTTCAAAAGTCTTTTCAAGAATGCAAGAACACACAAATTCTCACTTTTTTCTGAATTCTCCAAAAAGTGCCTTAGCTTCCAAAGCAGACCTTTTTATAGGCTGCTGAATACAATTAGGTTTTCCTTTTCCTAAATTATGTTCTAATAAATTCGGATTTATTCCAAAAGAAATAAAAACAAATTAGGAAAACTGACCTACTCTTCCTATTTAATGCCTAAAACGTGAAAGGAAATATTATGTGTCAAATTTGGCTTTATTATCAGCCATTACACCAAAGTGACGCCTAAATAAGGAAAGAAATAAATAAATTTGTATCCAAGCAAACTCAGACCTAACACACTAAAAACGGAAAGTAGCCATGCTGAAAATTAAGCTTGATTTTGATTAGGATCTTCTAGAACTCCAATCATGGTGATGCTCTTCTGATGATAACATGGTCCAAGCTCAATGGGCTTCCACAAATTTACTTGAGTGCACACTTCTTGAATCAGCCCATTCAATGCTTCTTTAAATCGTTTGGCTCTAAGTCTCGTAATTGGTCCACTTGGCAAGCCTAATGGATCACGTGGCCGCTGCCCCTGAGTTCCCCCAATCCCGCTTGTTACTTCCCCGTCATATACGCTTGGATGTGCAATCTTATTCGCATCACTATTTATTTTGACTGTTATCAAATTACCATGTCTTCTATGTATACCTCGTACACATATGGTAATCTGATATATTACTAACAGTCAAGGAGTATTTTATGTTTGCTCAAACATACAATCAACAAATGAAAGTAAATAGGACACAACTTATTAAACATGAATAACCTCCTCTTATTAATATCAAAATGTCATATTTACAGAAAATCCATAACATTGATTTTCTATCCTTAGGGCACATTTAGATCCCAACAGTTTGAAGGCGTTTATCATTCTTAAGGAAACATTGACGAAAGCACCTATTCTCACCACTCCGGATTGGAGCCTTCCTTTTGAAATCATGTGTGACGCCAGCGATTTTGTTGTGGGGGCCGTTCTTGGGCAGAGAAAGGAGAAAATTTTTCGCATGATTTACTACTCGAGCCGCACGTTAAATGACGCACAAATGAATTACACCACAACTGAAAAAGAGATGCTAGCAGTGGTGTATTCGTGCGACAAGTTCAGGGCCTACATCATCGGGAGTAAAGTTGTTGTCTACACCGATCACGCAGCGATTCGCTATTTGTTTGACAAAAAGGACGCCAAGCCT
Source organism: Ficus hispida (assembly GCA_025413025.1). Classification (NCBI taxonomy): domain Eukaryota; kingdom Viridiplantae; phylum Streptophyta; class Magnoliopsida; order Rosales; family Moraceae; genus Ficus; species Ficus hispida. The sequence goes on from JAINRH010000340.1 coordinate 11,314, forward strand.
CGTCTCATCCGATGGGTCCTATTGCTGCAAGAGTTCGATATGGAGATTCGAGACAAGAAGGGGGTTGAGAACGTAGTCGCCGATCATTTATCCCGCCTTGAAAGTAAAGAAGAAAATAAGAAATTTCCTAACATCGCCGAGTCCTTCCCTGATGAGCAATTGTTTGTGGTGGATATAAAGCTCCCATGGTTTGTCGACATCGTGAATTATTTTGTTGGTGAAGTGATCCCACCGGATGTTAAATATCATCAAAAGAAGAAATTCTTGAGGGACATTCGGACTTATTGTGGGACGAACCATTTTTGTTCAAAAGGTGTGCGGATGGGATTATTAGAAGATGCATATCCGATGAAGACTTCTCCGACATCCTCTTTCATTGTCATAACGCCCCGCCGGTGGTCACTTCGATGCTCAACGAACCGCAGCCAAAGTTTTGCAATGCGGTTTCTATTGGCCCACATTATTCCGGGATGCTCACGAGTACGTCAAGCGCTGCGATCGTTGTCAACGTGTAGGGAACATCTCGCGGAAACACGAATTACCGCTGACGTCTATCATGGAGATCGAGATATTCGACGTTTGGGGTATAGACTTCATGGGTCCATTCCACCATCTTTTGGCAATCTCTACATTCTCTTAGCAGTGGACTATGTCTCGAAGTGGGTTGAAGCGGTGGCAACTACAACGAATGATTCTCGGGTTGTGGTGAAATTCCTCAAGCATAACATTTTATCTCGCTTCGGCACGCCTCGCGCCATCATTAGTGACGAAGGTACGCATTTTTGCAACAAGATTTTTAGTGCATTGATGGCAAAGTATGGTGTTCATCATCGTAAAGCGTTAGCGCATCACCCTCAGACAAATGGGCAAGCAAAGGTGTCCAATCGTGAGATCAAGCTCATTTTGGAGAAAACAGTGCAATCAAATCGCAAGGATTGGTCGAGCAAATTAGATGATGCACTTTGGGCATATCGGACTGCGTTTAAAACGCCAATTGGGATGTCTCCGTATCGTATTGTCTATGGGAAACCATGTCACCTTCCGGTAGAGTTGAAATATCGTGCGAAGTGGGCAATCAAAAAGTTAAATTTCGATCTCAAGGCGGCGGGTGAGAAGAGGTTGCTTGACATGAACAAGCTAGAGGAAATCCGTGACGAGGCATACACGAGCGTGCAAATCTATAAACAAAAGACAAAGAAATGGCATGATCGACGGATTTTGAGACGGGACTTCCAACCGGGAGACAAAGTTCTGCTATTCAATTCACGGTTGAAGTTGTTTCCCGGGAAATTAAAGTCGAGATGGAGTGGGCCGTTTGTGGTTGTCAAAGTCTCTCCATTCGGTGCCATCGACATTCAAAAAGACAATGGAGAATCGTTTCGGGTTAACGGTCAAAGACTCAAGATCTATCACGATGATGAGCCGAAACGGGTTGCGAGCCTTGCGCTCGCTCAGGCAACATAATTCATATCCTTTTCATATCCTTTATATATTTATTTATTTATTTATTATTATTATTATTATTTTTTTGAAGTTATCCGAGTTGTTTAAGTTTGTTTTGTTTTTATTTAAGTTTTTCTCGTGTTTTTGGTTTGTTTCACCAATTATTCTCGTGTTTTACACCTAGCTGACGCGTCGGGGAGCTTCTTTCACCAGCCCTTCGATTCCATTGTTTTAAATCGATTCAATTGCATTTTCCGCCACCTCCGACCGCCGTGCTGCACTGACTCTAACCACCGGCTCTCTTTTGCGCTCTATTTTTGGTCTTGAGTTAAGTTAAGCGATGTGTATTCACGTTCCGCGAGTATCTTTTGAATCGTGCCGCTAGCACCATGTGGAGGGTCTGTAAGTTTGCTCGTTCCTTTTACTTGTAGTCAACGTGAGGGCACTGTTGATTTTAAGTTTGGGGGTGCGTAGAATTTTTTCGTTTTGTGTTGTTTTGTGTCAGTTTATTTTTGTATGTTTTGTTTTGTGTTAACCTCTGAAATTAAATGTTATTTTTTGAGCGAAAGTTTGAATCCAATGATGAATTTTTGTTTGTGAACGACAATCTTTGGAATGTGAATTTTGTGCTGCAATTTATATGATTAATCTTCCTGTTGTGTCTCAAGTTGCATTAATTTTTGCTCACAATTTTACGCACATAGTCATGATCAGTTTTGTGTTACTGCTTAGCTAGGAGAGTGTAGGCAATTCTGATTTTTGTTCTGAAAATACCTTGGGATTTATATGATTCTTGACTGAAATTGGTGTAATTATTAGCTGACTTAGGGAGGACATAGGCTATCTTTGGATCGATTGTGCCTTTCAAGCCACCCAAAATCTTTATATATATCCTTAGTCACCTGTGTTGAGCCTTAAATGCATACATGCACATCCGTTCATTTGGCACCATTTAATTAGCCTCACAACTTAAACACGTTACCTTACCTTAGTCCATTGCATGCATTGTCGTTCGTTATTCTGTTGTTATCGGTTAGGTGTGGGTTTTGTGTAATTGCTTTGCATTACCACTATGTCAATCGTATATTAATGGTTGCGATTCGGTTTTGTAAAGTGATTGAAGTGTATGTTTGTCATAAAAGTTATCCCTCGTTCAATTCCCAAGTGTAAAAAAAAAAAAAAAAAAAAAAAAAAAAAAAAAAAAAACTAAAATAGTAAAATGAAATAAAAAATAATTTAAGGAATAAGTTTGGGGGAGTGTCAAATTTGTGATGTTCGATTGGTGATTTTTGTGTTTTAATTTCAGAAATTTGGGTGAGTGTTGAGAAAGTTTTAAGGGCAATGCACGCTATGGCAATTTGAGTCACTTGTCCTAAATTTACCATACCCAAGCCTAAGCCGACATTACAAGCCATGAAAGTCCTATCGACCTTTGTTAGCGAAGTGAGTACATCAATGTAGGAAGAGATGAAGTATAGATCTCCAAGGGAACCTAGGGGCTCTAATCGTGTGCGTTTGCATAATCCGAATTAAGTAGTGATTCAAAAGTGTTTTTGACCATTCACACACGACACGAGCAAGTTTGGTGTTTATGAGAGACACACGTTTAGATATAAAGTTTAAGTGCACACACGTTTGAATCACTACTTATGTGTGAATGTTTTTGACCATTCACACACGACACGAGCAAGTTTGGTGTTTATGAGAGACACACGTTTAGATATAAAGTTTAAGTGCACACACAAATTAAGTATTCTTCTGGTTGTCGAGATCATTCTTTGAGGAGAAATTTCAAACGAGTAGTTCAAGATATCATTTGTTTTGAGAGGTTAGTAGTTCAAGATATCTTTTTAGGGTTCGAAAAAAAAAAAAGGAGAAGAAGGGAGTTTTTGGAGAGAACAAACGGAGAACAAACAGAAAAAAAAAAGTCGAGGGTTTATTTTATTTCACAATTTCTTTCATCTTTTCAATTTCAATTTCTAGTTTCTTTTCATCTTTCATTAAATTTAATTGCGCATAAACAATGAATATGCGTAGCTAATTTCCTTTTTCTAGGGCTTGATGTAGCCTGAACCGATTTGTTGATCAATTGTTTGGCGTTATTAATTAAAGCTTTTCTTTTCTATTCATTTATTTTGTGTTTAAATTATTTTGTTTATGATTATTATCGTGATTGACTGCATCGATTACTATAATATTTCTACAAGATTATTGCGAGTTAGTAACTGAGAGGTGAGGATTCAATTAATTGGGAGTTAGACACAAATAGGCTAATTGATTCAATAACGAGAGTTAGGTATCGATTGGTGAGCCATTAGATTCTTAAGGATTTACATCGAGAGATGGGATTTGAAGGAGTTTATTGGGTGTTCATAATGAGGGTTAATTCCTATGATTAAGAAGAGATTCTAGTCGTAGGTTTGACTCAATTTCTGTGATCATCGAGAGAAGAGGCAGAATTATATTTATCTAAGGCTTATGAGTGATTAGATTAGTTAGGTTGAAACCCATTACAAGCGATCAACAATAGGTGACGATGAAATCGGTGCCCTAGGTTTTTATCATATTAATTTCTCTAAGTTGTTAGTTGTTTTATGTTTTTATTTATTGTTAATTTAATTTCAGTTATTTATTTAATTCTCTTAGCAATTTAATCTGATTATTCGGTCGTTTGGATAGAATTGATATTCTTGGTACATGGTAATTAGTTCGTTGATTTTAAATCTTAGTCTCTGTGGGAACGATATTCGGACTTAATCATCCACTTTATTACTTGTCGATTTGTGCACTTGCAAGCATTAATTTGTTATAAATAAATCGAGCAACAGTCAAGTTTTACAAAAATATAAAATTTAGGGCTTGTTTGGCATTTACACTCAATTTAAATTAAACTATATTTTTTTCATCATGTTTTTTGTCTTTTTCTGAAAAAGTCAACAAAAATTACTATTCAAACTTAAAAATTTCAACTCAACTCAAACTCAACTCACCTTAGACTGTTTATCTATTTCCAGTTCAAAAACTTGATCGGCAAGTTTTGCAACAAATAGACAAATTAACTTTTTAGCAACAGAGGATCTTGGGAGTTGTGCCAATGGAAGACAAAGGAAAATACTTTTATGTTGAATTAGTAGTCCAAGAATTCATTTGTTAATGATAATATCATCAAATTTTTTTTCTAGAAAATAAGAGTTTTTGATCCAATGGTTACAAATGAATAAAGATCAAAAGATCAATGACTAAGAAAAAGTCTTCCTAGAAAAGTTTTCTTAATCTTGATTTTACCATGATTAGCCTTCTAAAATTTATCGAGATAGGTTATTAACAAATTAATCCTAAAGTCATTAGCAATGCTTATAAATAGGCATCCACCCTCCACCATTTCTTCACACCTCAAGAACCAAGTTCTCCCTCTTTCCCTAGAAATTCTCTCTGGTTTAGTTCCCAATTTTCTTAAGTTTTCTTAGGAAAATTTTCTTTTACTTTCTTACATTTTCCTTCCCATTTCCCACCTCTCAAACACTATCCTAGCTTCTTAAGAGTTTGAAGAAATCCTTCAAGCCCCTTCAAGAAGTTCTTCTCAAGGAGGATCTAGTTCCTTTTCCAGCGGAAACTCATTTTCCGACTGAAACTTTAGTTATTACTCTTTTAGTTTATATTTTTTTTATGGGTTAATATTGAAGTAGAAATGATGTCGAAATTTCTAGAATTGGTGGTTTGATAATATAGAGTTTTTTTTATTATGAATATGTTCCTGTTTTTATCATGGGTAGTGTAGAATTTTTAGAAATTGAATTTAAATCGGAGATTTTGAACTTCGATCCATTCGTTAAGAGTTTTAGAAATTTAAATATGTTTCTATTAGATGGAAACTATCAAGGAAAATTAGAAAAAGTATGGAACATTGAACTATGGTGTTTATGTATGAATTTCAAAATTTTCCGAAAGTGAAATTTTGATTTTTCGATGAAAATTATTAAAAACTATTGAGTTTTGGATTTTTGAAAAAACGAAATATTTATGTTCAAAATTAGACTTGGCTATCACATTAAAACTTTAGATACATATAGATGAACATTTTCCATGAAGAAACATTTGTCAAATTTTCGACGGTTTGAAAGATATGATTTTTTAAAGTTTATACAAAAATATTCCAATTTGAATTCAGGATTCAAATTTGAATTCAGACTTTGTTGATTTGCTGACTCAGAAAAATGTGAATTCTCCCCTTGATTTGAATTTTTTCGAAAAAATGGTTGATCCTTAAAGAATGTCACATTCATGAAACAAAATTATTCCTTTTTATTTTTTGGTCGCCTGGTCAATGTTGCCGCCTAGGCAGGCCAAGTCCAGATTCACGCAATAATGTTCCAATTTCACGTCTAGATTCATTGCCCACTGAATGACAAATTACCTGTCCAGATTCATCCATCTCTAATCCGGTTTCTTCTCCTCTAATTCCATGCCAAAATCCTATAGATTTTCCTCCAGAAAATCTTCAGTTTTTGAATTTTGATTCTAATAATTTCAATTCAAATCCAACTTTGCTTTCCAAATTTGGATATTTTGAATCCAAATGAGAATCCAAATTTGAATTCCAATCCCTCTCAAAATCAAAATTATAATTCCAATCCCTTTCCAAATCTTACTGTGTCGGTTCAAAATGCAAATTCCAACCTGTATACTTTGCCTACAAGCAAGGAGCATCAAACGACAGGGGGAGGATTTCAGTCATTTAATCTCACTTACTGAATAAACGTTCAAAAAAATTGGTAACACCAGATACTGCTCAGCACAGCTGAGAATCTAACCCGAGATCAGGTATGGATACAAAACCAGCGGAGTGGGAAAAGGTGTTCGGTCCTGCACAAAGCATCCGATATCCAATTTTGTAACTTATGGGTATTTGTCTAAACCTGTCCATGCTCTTGTTTCCAATCTCACAGTGGTTGAAATATCAAAAAATATACAAGAGGCACGGGAGAATCAAGATTGGAGGAAGGCAATTAGGGGGTGTTTGGTATGGGGTAATTTTTTATAAAGGAATGAGAATCTTAAGATTATCATTCCTTTATAAAAGATTACCCCATACCAAACACCCCCTAATTGCCTTCCTCCAATCTTGATTTTCCCATGAGGTTATCTTATTTTAAGATATACCCTTATAAAGAGGTAATCTGAAACCCATCGCCCTCATAGGTTTTAGATTACCCTCTATCTAAATATCATGATAATCTTAAAATTTAAATAATTTAGACACAATTATCCTTTTAACTTTTAATTTAAATAATTTATAGATTTAGAAAGATGAAAAAAAGGAAAAAAAAAAAAACCCTACAAGAAGTACACACATATATTATATATATAATATTTTAACCCAATCTCCCTTTATTCATCGCACACCTCCTCCACCAAATAACCCAGCCTCTTCCTATTCATCTCACCTCCTCCACCGCATCAGGTACTTATTATTGTTCTTTCTTCACCGTCTTTTTTTTTTTTTCTCCTCTTTCCTTACGTTGTTGTTTTGTTTTGTTTTTTCTTTTTTGTCTTTATTCTATGAACACACATACACACACACATAGATTCTTTTTTGTTTTTTTTCCTAATACCTATGACAATCCTTCTTTCCTAATACGTTTATATATATATATATATATAGATTTTTTTTTTCTGTTTTCTTTTTTGTTCTTTTTCCTAATACGTTTATATATATATATAGAGATTGTTTTTTTTTTTTCTGTTTTTTTTTTCTGTTCTTTTTCCTAATACGTATATATATCCTAGTACGTTTATATATATATATAGATTGTTTTTTTTCTGTTTTCTTTTTTGTTCTTTTTGCTAATACATTTATATTTATATATATATATAGATTGTTTTTTTTTTTCTGTTTTCTTTTTTGTTCTTTTTCCTAATACGTTTATATATATATATATATATATAGATTGTTTTTTTTTTAATGATATGCTCAAGATTTTTTTTATGGCTACCAGTGAAGATTAATAATAAAAAAATCATAAATCTTGAGTTTTTTTTGTTTTTGAACAAAAGATGAATATTGATGTAATGTCATAAATTAACTTCCTAAATTTTATCTATGTTTTCTATTTCTTTCTGAATATGTCTAATTATAATTACAGATATGGATCGTGTTACTCTAATCAATATAAATTTAAGAGTTGTTGCTGCTCTTATTCAACATATACAGATATTAAATGATATATCAATGTTGTTTATATTAATATTACTTGTATTGATCATTAGTAAGAAGCATTTATTAAGAGCTAGTAGTCGTTGTAAATTAAGAAGTTTTTGTAGGAGTCAAATTCGTCAAATAAATTATCATACATTGTGGACTTCTTAGAACTCGTGGAAATTTGAGTGGGACCAAGAATATGAATATCGAGGAGATGGTAGCTATGTTTCTTCATATTTTATCACATGATCTAAAAAATAGAATGGTGAAACGTCTCTATGCACGTTCTGGTGAAACAATTAGTAGGCATTTTAATGCTGTGCAAAAGGATAATTTTGTCATTTATTAAGAAAAAACAACATTCATGTTCACAACCAAATATAGTAATTTAACATTCCCAGGAATCTTACTAAAATTATTTATGTACAAACCAAACACTATAATCTAATATTCCCAGGAATTTGATTACTTTAAAAAGATTGACAGATATCTGATTATATTTGATTACCCCATACCAAACACCCCCTTAAGGAGGATATGCATGCTCTTGAGAAGAATGGTATATGGGAGATTGTGTAGATACCTAAGAACAAGACACCGGTGGGATGTAAAAGGGTGTTCACTGTGAAATATAAGGCTGATGGTTCAATTGATCAGTAAAAGTCTCGGTTGGTCGCAAAAGGGTATACTCATGTAATAGCCGCCCTTTTTGCTAATTCATGATTTCCTTATTGAGGAATATGAATGTTTATGTAAAATGTCTGATATGATTTTATTAGAGTATATTTGAGTTCTTATAGCCTTATAAGAGTCAATAATAGTTTGCTTAGCCAAGCATGAGGCATTTTAAAGAAAAAGGCAGAATAAGAATTTATGATTTTATTCCGATCAATGTTTGACCAGAATGACTCAAGATATGATTATGACGGTACTGCATTATAGCAAGCAGTATGAAAATTATACCGCAAAAAACTATCATCACAGATAAAAAGTAAGAATAAGGTACGAGACCACTTTAGAAAAATCAAGTACAGTATTTAGGGTAATAAGGACTAAGTAGCTCCAAGTCCTAAGAAAAATTTATACGTAACCCAGTTAAGCACAGATGAATTCTGGACTGTAGTCCAGTATGATAGTACTGTTATTAGTTAAAAATAGTATTGGCATTATCTGAGTTAGTGAGAAATTAGATTGCATATTAAGGAAAGTACCAAACATGGTCTTATGGTGTGACATCTCATTAAAGATAAAAAAGCCATTTTTGGAATTAAAATATAAATGGATAATTAAGCATTAATTAGGGGCAAGGTGGCTCATTGTTAGCTGGCCACCTCAATGGTCCTTTTAGCAAATATTTTATTTTTGAGATTAGATATGTAATTTTAGAAATAAAAATAATTCTAAAAAATAAATTAATTTTCACCTACAAAGAGGTGTGGTGGGATGAATTTGTGATCATTTAGTGAAACCCCTAACTTCTAGTTCATTCTCAACTCTCTCTATAACGACCCGTCCTACGTAGGCCGTTACCATACTTATCTTACATCATTACTTAACCTATTTAACTTATCGGAATTATGGAAAAAAAATTTTTAACACTTGAAACTACAATCTATCTCATAACATACTTACATATACATACATACACTTACTTACTTTAGTACTGAATTATCAAACCTCCGTACAACATATTTCATAAAACATAACATAATATAACAAATCGCGTAGTGGTCTCCATCCCAAGTTTCACATCTCACCGTGCCAAGCCCCACCATCTTGTATCAAGGATTGCCGATAGGTTGTTTACCTACAGCATAGACGTGAGTCGTGAGTTTTCGCTCGGCAAGTACAACTACAAACCCGCAAAACAAAACTTAATAAAGCAATGCATAAACCAATTATGCTTCATTATGTTTTCTTAGGTTAGCATTGTAATACCTGATTTTTATGTCTGAACGATTCTATGTATAAATTTACATTGAACCGTAAAGGTATTTATGGAAAAATCCCAGTTAAAGGTTTTTAATTATGTTTTGTGAGTTTTATGGCTTTATAAGACTCAAAAATGGTTATGTATTTAAGAAAACGACCTTTTTAAGTAATAAGGAACAAAATCATGAAATTTTGTAAAATGGTCAAAGTTTGACCAAAAACGTCACGGTTGACCAAAAAGTCAACTGTTGACCATGAAAGTCCAAAACTTGATAAGAAGGTCACTAATTGACAAGAAATTCGATGGTTGACCCGAAAAGTTCAAGAAAATGACTGTAGGTTTAAATGTTTATCTGTATAAATTGCACCGGGTAAAACCGTGTTTTTTACAGATAAAAAGTTATGTTTAAGATATAAGAACCACCCTAGAAAATCAAGCACATTAAGTTGAAGTATAGGGCAAAAAGGGTTTTAAGAAATAAGAAAAATTTCATACCGTCCATTTTTACACGGATGAATTTTGGACTGCAGTTCGGTAAACCAATACTGTGCATAAGTGAATCAAGTATTGAAAATACCTGTGATAACTTAAAAATGGACTGCTTAATAGCAAAAAGAGCCAAACAAGCTTAAGCCTTGCTTACCTCATTACCTTTTTGAATTTTGACATCATTAAGTTGGTTTAAGAAATTTGGAAGTAATTAGTTGTCTTCCACCTAGCTTCATGGCCGGCCACATGCCCCCCTAAATGTCCAAATTCTGATTTTTTTGAGGACTAAATTGTGCAATTACAAGAAATTCACAAACTCTATAAATAGGGGGAGCATTGTTCACATTTGGCAATTGTTAGCCAAACTCTTGCAATTTTGTTCCACAAAAACCGAACTTAGGGTGGAAGAGAAAGGCAAGAAAATTTTGCAAAACCAAGAGTGTGTAGGGCTTAGGGGTGGTCGGATTCAAGTAGGAAACCAAGCAAAAAGTTGAAAAAAATTTTAGTGCCCATTTCCCTAGCAAGGCCGGTTCTAGGGGGGGAGGAACCAAGCTTGGATCCAAACCGGGTTTTGGAGTTGGAAGCAGCCGGATTTTAGTGCCATTTGGTGGCTGGATTTAAGGCAAGAAAGGCAGCAAGTTTGCACTTGCCAATCACCAAAACAGCCGGTGATTTGAGGAGGAGGAAGGAAGTGGAAATCTTAGCTCACGAGCCAAACCGAGTAAGGTAAAAACCTTAACCAATCAAGTTTTCATTTAAATTTCATATGGAGAAATTTAAATGTATTTAAGCCATGGTTTGTAAGGGTATAAGCCCACTTTCAAGTTCTGCCCTAGCTTGTAAATTATGAGTATGTGCTTGATTTGTTTAGGTTTAGGATTTGGTGGTTCAATTTTGTGCATGTTGTGTATGTTAGGTGTTTGATTAAATGTTTAGGGTTTTGTAGGATATGAATGATGTTCAATTTGGCTTGCATGTTGAAATCTGAATGTTAGAAACGTCATGCATGTCTGATTTAGGCTCCCGCTGAGTTCGGTTGAGGCAGGGTGGACGTTTTAGGATCCAAACGAAATTTTAAACCGAAAACTGCCAACTCGGGTAGAAATTGGCCAGTTTCGGGGAAAACAGTTTTTGAGGCCTCTAGAGGCCGAATCTGTAACATCTAGAATTTTCATCGCTAAGATTTCTTGTATAGAAATTTAAATTGTACCGTAATGGTATCTATGAAAAATCCCGACTCAGGGTTTTTGATTAAATTTCATGAGTTCTTATGGATTCGTAAGACTCAAATACGATCGCTTAGTCAAGCCCATGATCTTTTGTGTCCAAAAGATAGAAAATTCTATGATTTTATTGAAAGTCAACGTTTGACCGAAAAAGTCAAAGTTAACCATGAAGGTCAAAGTTGACCATGAAAGTCAAAGTTGACCCGATGAGTCAAAGATTGACTGGAAAGACCAAATTTATGACGGAATTTAAGTATGTTGAACATTATAGGTTTTGAACTGCGAAAATCATTTTCTACGGACAAAATAGCTAGAATTAAACCTAAAACCGCCATAGAAAAATCAAGCGCATTAAATAGATTATTAAGGGCCAAAGGACTTGAAGCGAAACGAAAAGTTTTTCGTACCGTCCATTTTATGACAGATAAATTTTGGAATGAAATTTAATTTATGATACTGTGTATTAAGTAACACAGTATTAACAATGTTTGTTGGGCAAAAAAATGGACTACTTATCAAGGTTTAAAGCCAAACAAGCCTTAAGAGATATGACATCACCTTATCCATTATTTATGACATCATTTGTATTTAAGCTAAATTAGGAAAGTATTAGGTTGGTTCTAGACCACATGATGGCCGGCCAACTCACCCCCCCCTTGGTGTAAAATGCTAATTTTTGAGGGACTAAAATTGCAATTAAGCAAAGCTCCAAAACCTCTATAAATAGGTGGCCATTCTATTCAAAAAAATCAGAAAATTCAACCTTACTCTGCCCATTTTTCTCTGCCCAAAACCGACCCTTAGCAGCCAAAGAAAAACAAGAACCAAAGCAGAAATCCAAGAGTGAATTGCTTAGGGTAAGTTCGGATTTCACCAAGAAAACAAGGAAAAGTGTTGGAAAAATTTTAGGGTCCCATTTTGGCACTTTGGCCGGCTGTTAGAGAGCTGGAAAAAGGAAGGGAAAGGCTGAAGGAGTGGCCGGATTTGGTGGCTGGATTTGGTGAGGAGCAGCAGCCAAGGGCCAGAAAAATTTGTGGGTGAGCTTAGGGAGGAGGCCGGTGGTGTCTAGGAGCCAAGGGGGAAGAAACTTTGGACCAAACCCTAACCAACTTTAGGGTATATTAAGGTAAAATCTCTCTTAAGTTTCAGCTTTCAATTTGGTGCAATTTGGAGGTTATCTTGTATTTCAAGTCATTGGTTGTATGAGCTTAAGCTCAAATTTTATTTTCAGCACTAGTTAGGTTATGTGCTTGATTTAATTTTAGGGTGGTTTGGTTTAATTAGTATGCTATGCTTTTAAAATGCTTGCTTGTTTGTATGCTAGTTGAATGGTTAAGTTATATGCCCCTAATAAGTTAAGTTATGAGTTAGAATGCATGATTAGGTAAATTGGCAGATTTGGTGTTTGTTAGTTAAGCTGGATTTTTTTCAGCGAACCTTAATTTTTGGGATAAGATAATGGTTTGCTTGGCTGAGTTTTTAATTTGTGTTTGAAGAGAATTTGACGTTAGAAAGGCGCTGTATGTTTGATTTAGGCTCCCGCTGGTTCGGTTGAGGTAGTGTGCACGTTTTTAGGGCGAGTAACGAATGAAAACACAAAAACTGCCAATTCGGGTGTATGTTGCCCTGTTTTCTGGAAAGTAAATTTTGAGGCCCTTAGAGGCCGATTTTCGAAAAACGTAAAACATGAAAGTTGTTCAGAACAGTTTTTCCTATAAGACAGCATGGACAGTTTTTAAAAATAAGCCTCCAACGGCCTTCGTTTTTATGGAAATCCGAGCCTGACCGTGCCAGTTTCTATGCACGGCCAGGTGAAATTAAAAAGGGAAAACGAGTGGGTTTGAGTCCGAACTGGGTTTTGTATAAAACAGTGAAGTTTTAGGATTTTCAAAGATCTAAAACTTCTATGAAGAAAAGTTTTTCAGATTCGATCTAGATTTCTAAATAAAAATTATATTTCAAAAACTGTGCAGTGATCGGGAGGTTGCTGCTCAAGGTATTTAAAGACAGTGTTGGAATTGGACATTCCTGCACGTACATTAGCAAGTTTTCAAAAAGAAACTGCTCCAAAGGCAGTTTTGACTTTAGATGATTTTTATAAAGAACCCACTCATAAGGATTTTAAAGAAAAACTTAAATTTTCAAAAGCGGTTTTAAACTAAGTTCGGTGAGCAATAACCGGGAAAAGACACCGAGTTATTGGTTTGGGCCCGAAGCCCAAGGGTTATCCAACGTAACCCAATAATAAACTAAGATTAAGGAATAGGTCCCTTATCTCGAGGGTTACCTACAGGGTTAGTTATAGTAACCCGTTCCAAATGTTTACGAATTTGTTATATGGGGGCATATACCGCAGAATAAAATGAATGTTGGTTGGGATAACCAACAGATTAAAAAGTAGGATTTTCAGAAATCCTTACGCTATGTCCTTTGTAATAACAGGTGATAATCTGTTATTGCGACCTGTTCAGGAGCGGCATAGCATCGGATTTAGAGTTCGAGGTAAGTACAACTCCGCCTACAGCATAGGCTTTAGTTGAATACTTGCCTAAGTATGAATGATGAATGTTATAGTATGTGTTATGATATGATTTATACTAGATTATGCTTACGAAATGTTATGTGAATATTTTATGATTTGATTATGCTATGATTATGTTTTATGAATATGAGACATTCACGAAGCATGTTCACAAATTCTAAACAAGAATAATTAAGAAATTATGAAAGACAAGTATGAAGGCAAGCAAGTTGCCTGTGTCGTACCGACCCGCTCGCAGGTCGGGTTGGACTATGGATTGAGTTGGAAATGGACTGGCCGCCCCAACCACTCCATAGTTGTGCGCCCGGTACGTACACTTATGGGGCCCATAAGCATGATAAACATGATAAGCAAGATAAGCATGTTAAGTACGATAAGTATGATAAGCCATGAGATACCAAGCAAGCATAATCAAGCATAATTGGCCCATGCATGAATAGGGTAGAATGTGTTATGTTAGATTTGAGTTATGTTTTGTATTGTTATTTGTTGCGGATAATTATGTTGTACTTGCTGAGCGAAAGCTCACGTCTTACGTCTATGCTGTAGGTAAGCAACCTGTCAGCAAATTTTGATACGAGATGGCGAGCGGGGCAGGGTGAACTGTGAAGTGAGTGGGATATTCTGCCGCTACGTGTTTTATCTTTTATGAACATTATATATTATCCGGTGATCGAATATCGCTTTTTGTTTTGTTCATACATTTGCTATTTATATATCGTTATTGTTCATACACCCTGTATAAAAAAAATATATATATATATATTTCCGCTGTGTACGTTAAGTATGTATGTATGTATGTATGTACGGTAACGGCCTGTGCTAGGCGGGTCGTTACAGAGTTGGTATCAGAGCGGTTTCCTGCTATCCCACTTCACAGTCTGCCTGCCATCGCCACCATCATTGTAAGTTGAGTTTAATTTCAAATAGTAAATAATTATTATGCGCCTATATTATGATAGACTTGACGATATGGACCCAGACCAAGTTGACGCGGACCGAGAGGCGACGAGGTCATTCTTTCAGTCGTGTCCGCTTATGTTTGACGGCACGAGACGTACGGTACCGGTGGCAGCATGGTTGTATGATATGGAGTTGATATTCCATACCTGCCACATCGAGGCCCTGCTACAGGTTTCCTTGGCTAGCCGATGTTTCGCTGTTGACGCTAGGATATGGTGGATCATCCTTGGAGAGCGTCAGTTGCCGAGCCGCACGTGGCCGCATTTTCGCACGGCAGTGATGGCTCGTTACGGGCCGATGTTAGGCGAGGGAGTAGGCGATCTTCTTCGCGATTTTGAGATCTATGAGGACATGCACCACACTCGTTACCTCAGCTACGTAGCTGATTGGCACGCGTATCCTCAGGAGACGATGGCCCATTATTGCCGACGATTCCAGGAGTCGATGCTGCCATACATTCCTCAGTATCTGCAGAGTCCCGAGCTGCAGGCCTTAGTTATTCTTAGGAACGGATTGCCTATTCAGATCCGGCAGTACGTTCCTGAACCTATGCTCGGCTTGTCAGTTGGACACATGATTGAGGCTATTTTGGGAGTCGAGGCTAACCTTCACGATATGCCAGCCCCGGATTTGGCAGAGGCTCAGCAGGCGCCAGTAGAGGACGCCGAGATGGCAGAGCCGATTTATGAGCCGGGTCCCGTTGTTCCCGAGGATCCGATTCCCGCAGCCCCAGTACCGGAGGTGCCACATCAGGAGGCCGAGTTTGATTTGGCAGATGAGGACTTTGACCCTGATGACCTCATCATTATTCCGGAGGATCCACCTATCATCGACATATCGAGTGATGATGAGGATGATGAGGAGCCAGATCCTGAGTTAGAGCACGCAGGTTGGCTGGACTATGAGGAGGATTTAGAAGATCCAGAGGAGATTCCGTTGGCTGACGGAGAGGGAGAGTCCGATTCTGACGTATCGTCGGTGGTCACTTCTGAGCACATAGATTAGATAGACTGTATGTATATCTTTTGATGCTAGACTGATATGTACTAGCATATTCTTTTTGGATGATAGGCTTGTACACATATGTATGATGGTAAAGTGGTAGACACTTTCATCTGAAATTTTTGACCAAGTATGATCTATCTGATATGTATATACGATATTGTAAATATGATGTTCTTTTTGTACAAATGCAAAAGACAGATTATGAATGAAATGTTATGTTACGATGAAATTCTAAGAATTATGTTATGATATGTTATGTTATGTTAATGTATGAATGATACGATATGTATGAAATATGTGTGCGATGATATGATTATGATCGGCTATGTTTGTGATTGGACACAAGGTATGATAGTGTTATAGAATATTATATGCATGAAAGATAGGATATTTACAGTATGGTAATATCTTTTCTTTTGTCTTATAAAGGAATTTGAAAATGGTGCGCACTCGTAAGACGGTACCAGTGAATCCTCCTGAGCCTGATATCGCGACCGTTGTAGCAAATTTACAACGGCAGTTGCTGGAGCAGCAACGTGAAACAGAAAGACTGCGAGAGCTGCTGGCTCAGATAAATGATAGACCGCGTGTGGATGAAGTTTCTCCGCATCACGACAGAGTACCCCCGGTAGCACCCCAGGTACCTGAAGTCCAACCTGAGGTCCGACAAGAGGTTCCACAGAACTTTGAAGTTCCGTTAGCACCCATTGGGAATCCAGCAAATCTACAACCGGTGTGGGAAGATTTGCTCTATGAGCGGTTTAGAAGGATGAAGGCGCCGGAATTTGATGGACTAATGGATCCGATTGCCGCGGATAATTGGTTGATAGACATCCAAGTTATCTTGGATTTCATGAGGCTTTCGGAACAAGAGAAGGTGCTTTGTGCTTCCTTCGCTCTGAAAAAGGATGCAAGGCACTGGTGGATGACCGTTCAGATACGGCGAGACGTTGCGACTATGGGTTGGCAAGATTTTGTCACAGAGTTTCGCAACATGTTCTACAACAGGGAGATTTTAGCAGCTCAGCAGGACGAATTCTCCAATCTGAAGCAAGGATCGATGACTGTGATGGAAGCAGTCAAGAAATTTGAGCAGTTAGCCCGCTATGCCTGAATTGGTACCCAACGAGACCGAAAAGGTTAGACGAATGATGAAAATGTTTCGTACCGACATTGCCAGGCAAGTGAGTGCTGGCAGTAGCCCACCTACTTTGGTGTCGACTGTGTG
>JAINRH010000341.1:0-34128 GCA_025413025.1 Ficus hispida
TTTATATTAATTTAGAATTTTTCTTTTATTTTAATAGTCAGTTTTGTTGAAGTTAATATATTATTATAATATTTAATTCTCAAAACAACATTAAAAAACGTTTTATTTTTTATTTTGCAAACTATTCACCGTCATAACAATTGGTAAGGTTTCTCGTACTAACGACAAAATCAAAGTCTTTTCTTATATTTTATTTTTATTTAGAATTTTCTCATTATTTTAATAGTAGTTTTGTTGAAATTAATATATTATTTAATATTTAATTCTCAAATAAACATTAAAAAACGTTGTATTTTTATATTTTTGGAAACTCATCAACGTCATACAATTTGAACGGTATTCCATACTAACGATAAAATCAAAGTCTTTTCTTCTTTTTATTTAATTTAGAATTTTCTCTTTATTTTAATAGTCAGTTTTGTTGAAATTAATATATTATTTAATATTTAATTCTCAAATACAACATTAAAAAAACGTGTATTTTTATTTTTTTTGCAAACTTTCTAACTCTCAAACAATTGGTACGGTCTTCCGTACTAACCGACGAAATCAAGTCTTTTCTTATATTTTATTTTAATTTAGAATTTTCTCATTATTTTAATAGTCAGTTTTGTTGAAATTAATATATTATTTAATATTTAATTCTCAAAATACAACATTAAAAAACGTTGTATTTTTATTTTTTTGCAAACTCTTCTAACTTCAAACAATTGGTACGGTCTTCTCGTACTAACCGACAAAATCAAAGTCTTTTCTTTATTTTATTTTTATTTAGAATTTTCTTTTATTTTAATAGTCAGTTTTGTTGAAATTAATATATTATATAATATTTAATTCTCAAAATACAACATTAAAAAAAGTTGTATTTTTATATTTTTGAAACTCTTCCAACCGTCATACAATTGAACGGTTTCTCTACTAACCGACAAAACAAAGTCTTTACTTCCTTTTATTTTATTTAGAATTTTTTCTTTATTTTAATAGTCAGTTTTGTTGAAATTAATATATTATTTAATATTTAATTCTCAAAATACAAATTAAAAAAATTGTATTTTTATTTTTTTGAAACTCTTCAACCGTCATACAATTGGAAGGTCTTCTCGTACTAACCGACAAATCAAAGTCTTTTCTTTTTTTATTTTATTTAGAATTTTCTCTTTATTTTAATAGTCAGTTTTGTTGAATTAATATATTATTTAATATTTAATTCTCAAAATACAACATTAAAAAACGTTGTATTTTTATTTTTGAAACTATTCCAACGTCATACAATTGGAAGGTTTCTCATACTAACCGACAAAATCAAAGTCTTTTCTTATTTTATTTTTATTTAGAATTTTCTCTTTATTTTAATAGTCAGTTTTGTTGAAATTAATATATTATTTAATATTTAATTCTCAAAATACAACATTAAAAAACGTTGTATTTTTATATTTTTGGAAACTCATCCAACCGTCATACAATTGGAACGGTATTCTCATACTAACCGAAAAATCAAAGTCTTTTCTTTCTTTTATTTTAATTTAGAATTTTCTCTTTATTTTAATAGTCAGTTTTGTTGAAATTAATATATTATTTAATATTTAATTCTCAAAGTACAACATTAAAAAAACGTTGTATTTTTATTTTTTGCAAACTCTTCTAACTGTCAAACAATTGGTACGGTCTTCTCGTACTAACCGACAAAATCAAAGTCTTTTCTTTATTTTATTTTTATTTAGAATTTTCTTTTATTTTAATAGTCAGTTTTGTTGAAATTAATATATTATATAATATTTAATTCTCAAAATACAACATTAAAAAAGTTGTATTTTTATTTTTTTGCAAACTCTTCCAACGTCATACAATTGGTACGGTCTTCTCTACTAACCGACAAAATCAAAGTCTTTTCTTTATTTTATTTTATTTAGAATTTTTCTTTATTTTAATAGTCGTTTTGTTGAAATTAATATATTATATAATATTTAATTCTCAAAATACAAATTAAAAAAAGTTGTATTTTTATATTTTTGGAAACTCTTCCAACCGTCATACAGTTGAACGGTATTCTCATACTAACCGACAAAATCAAAGTCTTTTCTTCTCTTTTATTTTATTTAGAATTTTCTCTTTATTTTAATAGTCAGTTTTGTTGAATTAATATATTATTTAATATTTAATTCTCAAAATACAACATTAAAAAAACGTTTATTTTTTATTTTTGCAAACTATTCCAACCGTCATACAATTGGTAAGGTCTTCTCGTACTAACCGACAAAATCAAAGTCTTTTCTTATATTTTATTTTAATTTAGAATTTTCTCATTATTTTAATAGTAAGTTTTGTTGAAATTAATATATTATTTAATATTTAATTCTCAAAATACAACATTAAAAAAACGTTGTATTTTTATATTTTTGGAAACTCATCCAACGTCATACAATTGAACGGTATTCTCATACTAACCGATAAAATCAAAGTCTTTTCTTCTCTTTTATTTTAATTTAGAATTTTCTCTTTATTTTAATAGTCAGTTTTGTTGAAATTAATATATTATTTAATATTTAATTCTCAAAATACAACATTAAAAAACGTGTATTTTTATTTTTTTTGCAAACTCTTCTAACTCTCAAACAATTGGTACGGTCTTCCCGTACTAACCGACGAAATCAAAGTCTTTTCTTATATTTTATTTTAATTTAGAATTTTCTCATTATTTTAATAGTCAGTTTTGTTGAAATTAATATATTATTTAATATTTAATTCTCAAAATACAACATTAAAAAAACGTTGTATTTTTATTTTTTTGCAAACTCTTCTAACTGTCAAACAATTGGTACGGTCTTCTCGTACTAACCGACAAAATCAAAGTCTTTTCTTCTATTTTATTTTTATTTAGAATTTTCTTTTTATTTTAATTGTCAGTTTTGTTGAAATTAATATATTATATAATATTTAATTCTCAAAATACAACATTAAAAAAATGTTGTATTTTTATTTTTTTCCAAACTCTTCCAACCGTCATACAATTGGTACGGTCTTCTCCTACTAACCGACAAAACAAAGTCTTTACTTCCATTTTATTTTTATTTAGAATTTTTCTTTATTTTAATAGTCTGTTTTGTTGAAATTAATATATTATATAATATTTAATTCTCAAAATACAAAGTTAAAAAAATTGTATTTTTATATTTTTGGAAACTCTTACAACCGTCATACAGTTAGAACGGTATTCTCATACTAACCGACAAAATCAAAGTCTTTTCTTCTCTTTTATATTAATTTAGAATTTTCTCTTTATTTTAATAGTCAGTTTTGTTGAAGTTAATATATTATTTAATATTTAATTCTCAAAATACAACATTAAAAAAACGTTTTATTTTTTATTTTTGCAAACTATTCCAACCGTCATACAATTGGTAAGGTCTTCTCGTACTAACCGACAAAATCAAAGTCTTTTCTTATATTTTATTTTTATTTAGAATTTTCTCATTATTTTAATAGTACGTTTTGTTGAAATTAATATATTATTTAATATTTAATTCTCAAAATACAACATTAAAAAAACGTTGTATTTTTATATTTTTGGAAACTCATCCAACCGTCATACAATTTGAACGGTATTCTCATACTAACCGATAAAATCAAAGTCTTTTCTTCTCTTTTATTTTAATTTAGAATTTTCTCTTTATTTTAATAGTCAGTTTTGTTGAAATTAATATATTATTTAATATTTAATTCTCAAAATACAACATTAAAAAAACGTGGTATTTTTATTTTTTTTGCAAACTCTTCTAACTCTCAACAATTGGTACGGTCTTCCGTACTAACCGACAAATCAAAGTCTTTTCTTATATTTTATTTTAATTTAGAATTTTCTCATTATTTTAATAGTCAGTTTTGTTGAAATTAATATATTATTTAATATTTAATTCTCAAAATACAACATTAAAAAAACGTTGTATTTTTATTTTTTTGCAAACTCTTCTAACTGTCAAACAATTGGTACGGTCTTCTCGTACTAACCGACAAAATCAAAGTCTTTTCTTCTATTTTATTTTTATTTAGAATTTTCTTTTTATTTTAATTGTCAGTTTTGTTGAAATTAATATATTATATAATATTTAATTCTCAAAATACAACATTAAAAAAATGTTGTATTTTTATTTTTTTCCAAACTCTTCCAACCGTCATACAATTGGTACGGTCTTCTCCTACTAACCGACAAAACAAAGTCTTTACTTCCATTTTATTTTTATTTAGAATTTTTTCTTTATTTTAATAGTCTGTTTTGTTGAAATTAATATATTATATAATATTTAATTCTCAAAATACAAAGTTAAAAAAATTGTATTTTTATATTTTTGGAAACTCTTACAACCGTCATACAGTTGAACGGTATTCTCATACTAACCGACAAAATCAAAGTCTTTTCTTCTCTTTTATTTAATTTAGAATTTTCTCTTTATTTTAATAGTCAGTTTTGTTGAATTAATATATTATTTAATATTTAATTCTCAAAATACAACATTAAAAAAACGTTTATTTTTTATTTTTGCAAACTATTCCAACCGTCATACAATTGGTAAGGTCTTCTCGTACTAACCGACAAAATCAAAGTCTTTTCTTATATTTTATTTTTATTTAGAATTTTCTCATTATTTTAATAGTAGTTTTGTTGAAATTAATATATTATTTAATATTTAATTCTCAAATACAACATTAAAAAAACGTTGTATTTTTATTTTTTGAAACTCTTCCAACCGTCATACAATTGAACGGTTTCTCATACTAACCGAAAAATCAAAGTCTTTTCTTCTTTTTATTTTATTTAGAATTTTCTTTTATTTTAATAG
Source organism: Ficus hispida (assembly GCA_025413025.1). Taxonomy (NCBI): domain Eukaryota; kingdom Viridiplantae; phylum Streptophyta; class Magnoliopsida; order Rosales; family Moraceae; genus Ficus; species Ficus hispida. Next base: position 4,836 of record JAINRH010000341.1, read on the forward strand.
TCAGTTTTGTTGAAATTAATATATTATTTAATATTTAATTCTCAAAATACAACATTAAAAAAACGTTGTATTTTTATTTTTTTGCAAACTCTTCCAACCGTCATACAATTGGTACGGTCTTCTCTACTAACCGACAAAACAAAGTCTTTCTTCTATTTTATTTTTATTTAGAATTTTTCTTTATTTTAATAGTCGTTTTGTTGAAATTAATATATTATATAATATTTAATTCTCAAAATACAACATTAAAAAAGTTGTATTTTTATTTTTTGCAAACTCTTCAACCGTCATACATTGGAACGGTCTTCTCTACTAACCGACAAAATCAAAGTCTTTTCTTCTCTTTTATTTTATTTAGAATTTTCTCTTTATTTTAATAGTCAGTTTTGTTGAAATTAATATATTATTTAATATTTAATTCTCAAAATACAACATTAAAAAAACGTTTTATTTTTATTTTTGCAAACTCTTCCAACCGTCATACAATTGGTACGGTCTTCTCGTACTAACCGACAAAATCAAAGTCTTTTCTTTATTTTATTTTTATTTAGAATTTTTCTTTATTTTAATAGTCAGTTTTGTTGAATTAATATATTATTAATATTTAATTCTCAAAATACAACATTAAAAAAAGTTGTATTTTTATATTTTTGGAAACTCTTCCAACCGTCATACAATTGAACGGTATTCTCATACTAACCGACAAAATCAAAGTCTTTTCTTCTCTTTTATTTTAATTTAGAATTTTCTCTTTATTTTAATAGTCAGTTTTGTTGAAATTAATATATTATTAATATTTAATTCTCAAAATACAACATTAAAAAACGTTGTATTTTTATTTTTTGCAAACTCTTCTAACTGTCAAACAATTGGTACGGTCTTCTCGTACTAACCGACAAATCAAAGTCTTTTCTTTATTTTATTTTATTTAGAATTTTCTCTTTATTTTAATAGTCAGTTTTGTTGAAATTAATATATTATTTAATATTTAATTCTCAAAATACAACATTAAAAAAAGTTGTATTTTTATTTTTTTGCAAACTCTTCCAACCGTCATACAATTGGTACGGTCTTCTCGTACTAACCGACAAAATCAAAGTCTTTTCTTCTATTTTATTTTTATTTAGAATTTTTCTTTATTTTAATAGTCAGTTTTGTTGAAATTAATATATTATATAATATTTAATTCTCAAAATACAAATTAAAAAAAGTTGTATTTTTATTTTTTGAAACTCTTCCAACCGTCATACAATTGTACGGTTTCTCATACTAACCGACAAAATCAAAGTCTTTTCTTCTTTTTATTTTAATTTAGAATTTTCTCTTTATTTTAATAGTCAGTTTTGTTGAAATTAATATATTATTAATATTTAATTCTCAAAATACAACATTAAAAAAAGTTGTATTTTTATTTTTTGCAAACTCTTCCAACCGTCATACAATTGGTACGGTCTTCTCTACTAACCGACAAAATCAAAGTCTTTTCTTATATTTTATTTTTATTTAGAATTTTCTTTATTTTAATAGTCAGTTTTGTTGAAATTAATATATTATTAATATTTAATTCTCAAAATACAACATTAAAAAACGTTGTATTTTTATATTTTTGGAAACTCTTCCAACCGTCATACAATTGAACGGTATTCTCATACTAACCGACAAAATCAAAGTCTTTTCTTCTCTTTTATTTTAATTTAGAATTTTCTCTTTATTTTAATAGTCAGTTTTGTTGAAATTAATATATTATTTAATATTTAATTCTCAAAATACAACATTAAAAAAACGTTGTATTTTTATTTTTTTGCAAACTCTTCAACCGTCATACAATTGGTACGGTCTTCTCGTACTAACCGACAAATCAAAGTCTTTTCTTTATTTTATTTTATTTAGAATTTTCTTTATTTTAATAGTCAGTTTTGTTGAAATTAATATATTATTTAATATTTAATTCTCAAAATACAACATTAAAAAAACGTTGTATTTTTATTTTTTGGAAACTCTTCCAACGTCATACAATTGAACGGTTTCTCATACTAACCGACAAAATCAAAGTCTTTTCTTCTCTTTTATTTTAATTTAGAATTTTCTCTTTATTTTAATAGTCAGTTTTGTTGAAATTAATATATTATTTAATATTTAATTCTCAAAATACAACATTAAAAAAACGTTGTATTTTTATTTTTTTGCAAACTCTTCCAACCGTCATACAATTGGTACGGTCTTCTCTACTAACCGACAAAATCAAAGTCTTTTCTTTATTTTATTTTTATTTAGAATTTTCTTTATTTTAATAGTCAGTTTTGTTGAAATTAATATATTATTTAATATTTAATTCTCAAAATACAACATTAAAAAAACGTTGTATTTTTATTTTTTTGAAACTCTTCAACGTCATACAATTGAACGGTATTCTCATACTAACCGACAAAATCAAAGTCTTTTCTTCTCTTTTATTTTATTTAGAATTTTCTCTTTATTTTAATAGTCAGTTTTGTTGAAATTAATATATTATTTAATATTTAATTCTCAAAATACAACATTAAAAAAACGTTGTATTTTTATTTTTTTGCAAACTCTTCAACCGTCATACAATTGGTACGGTCTTCTCGTACTAACCGACAAAATCAAAGTCTTTTCTTTATTTTATTTTATTTAGAATTTTCTCTTATTTTAATAGTCAGTTTTGTTGAAATTAATATATTATTAATATTTAATTCTCAAATACAACATTAAAAAAAGTTGTATTTTTATTTTTTGGAAACTCTTCAACGTCATACAATTGGTACGGTTTCTCTACTAACCGACAAATCAAAGTCTTTTCTTATTTTTATTTTATTTAGAATTTTCTTTTATTTTAATAGTCAGTTTTGTTGAAATTAATATATTATTAATATTTAATTCTCAAAATACAACATTAAAAAAAGTTGTATTTTTATTTTTTTCAAACTCTTCCAACCGTCATACAATTGGTACGGTCTTCTCTACTAACCGACAAAACAAAGTCTTTCTTATTTTATTTTTATTTAGAATTTTTCTTTATTTTAATAGTCAGTTTTGTTGAAATTAATATATTATTAATATTTAATTCTCAAAATACAACATTAAAAAAATTGTATTTTTATATTTTTGGAAACTCTTCCAACGTCATACAGTTGAACGGTATTCTCATACTAACCGAAAAATCAAAGTCTTTTCTTCTCTTTTATTTTAATTTAGAATTTTCTCTTTATTTTAATAGTCAGTTTTGTTGAATTAATATATTATTTAATATTTAATTCTCAAAATACAACATTAAAAAAACGTTTATTTTTATTTTTTGCAAACTCTTCAACCGTCATACAATTGGTACGGTCTTCTCGTACTAACCGACAAAATCAAAGTCTTTTCTTATATTTTATTTTATTTAGAATTTTCTCATTATTTTAATAGTCAGTTTTGTTGAAATTAATATATTATTTAATATTTAATTCTCAAAATACAACATTAAAAAAACGTTGTATTTTTATTTTTTTGCAAACTCTTCTAACTGTCAACAATTGGTACGGTCTTCTCGTACTAACCGACAAAATCAAAGTCTTTTCTTCTATTTTATTTTTATTTAGAATTTTCTTTTATTTTAATGTCAGTTTTGTTGAAATTAATATATTATTTAATATTTAATTCTCAAAATACAACATTAAAAAAAGTTGTATTTTTATTTTTTTCCAAACTCTTCCAACCGTCATACAATTGGTACGGTCTTCTCCTACTAACCGACAAAATCAAAGTCTTTACTTATTTTATTTTATTTAGAATTTTTCTTTATTTTAATAGTCGTTTTGTTGAAATTAATATATTATTAATATTTAATTCTCAAAATACAAATTAAAAAAAGTTGTATTTTTATATTTTTGGAAACTCTTCAACCGTCATACAGTTGAACGGTATTCTCATACTAACCGACAAAATCAAAGTCTTTTCTTCTCTTTTATTTTAATTTAGAATTTTCTCTTTATTTTAATAGTCAGTTTTGTTGAATTAATATATTATTTAATATTTAATTCTCAAAATACAACATTAAAAAAACGTTGTATTTTTATTTTTTGCAAACTCTTCCAACCGTCATACAATTGGTACGGTCTTCTCGTACTAACCGACAAAATCAAAGTCTTTTCTTATATTTTATTTTTATTTAGAATTTTCTCATTATTTTAATAGTCAGTTTTGTTGAAATTAATATATTATTTAATATTTAATTCTCAAAATACAACATTAAAAAAACGTTGTATTTTTATATTTTTGGAAACTCATCCAACCGTCATACATTTGAACGGTATTCTCATACTAACCGATAAAATCAAAGTCTTTTCTTCTCTTTTATTTTAATTTAGAATTTTCTCTTTATTTTAATAGTCAGTTTTGTTGAAATTAATATATTATTTAATATTTAATTCTCAAAATACAACATTAAAAAAACGTGTATTTTTATTTTTTTGCAAACTCTTCTAACCTCAACAATTGGTACGGTCTTCCGTACTAACCGACAAATCAAAGTCTTTTCTTATATTTTATTTTATTTAGAATTTTCTCATTATTTTAATAGTCAGTTTTGTTGAAATTAATATATTATTTAATATTTAATTCTCAAAATACAACATTAAAAAAACGTTGTATTTTTATTTTTTTGCAAACTCTTCTAACTGTCAAACAATTGGTACGGTCTTCTCGTACTAACCACAAAATCAAAGTCTTTTCTTCTATTTTATTTTTATTTAGAATTTTCTTTTTATTTTAATGTCAGTTTTGTTGAAATTAATATATTATATAATATTTAATTCTCAAAATACAACATTAAAAAATGTTGTATTTTTATTTTTTTCCAAACTCTTCCAACCGTCATACAATTGGTACGGTCTTCTCCTACTAACCGACAAAACAAAGTCTTTACTTCCATTTTATTTTTATTTAGAATTTTTTCTTTATTTTAATAGTCTGTTTTGTTGAAATTAATATATTATATAATATTTAATTCTCAAAATACAAAGTTAAAAAAATTGTATTTTTATATTTTTGGAAACTCTTACAACCGTCATACAGTTAGAACGGTATTCTCATACTAACCGACAAAATCAAAGTCTTTTCTTCTCTTTTATATTAATTTAGAATTTTCTCTTTATTTTAATAGTCAGTTTTGTTGAAGTTAATATATTATTTAATATTTAATTCTCAAAATACAACATTAAAAAAACGTTTTATTTTTTATTTTTGCAAACTATTCCAACCGTCATACAATTGGTAAGGTCTTCTCGTACTAACCGACAAAATCAAAGTCTTTTCTTATATTTTATTTTTATTTAGAATTTTCTCATTATTTTAATAGTAAGTTTTGTTGAAATTAATATATTATTTAATATTTAATTCTCAAAATACAACATTAAAAAAACGTTGTATTTTTATATTTTTGGAAACTCATCCAACGTCATACAATTTGAACGGTATTCTCATACTAACCGATAAAATCAAAGTCTTTTCTTCTCTTTTATTTTAATTTAGAATTTTCTCTTTATTTTAATAGTCAGTTTTGTTGAAATTAATATATTATTTAATATTTAATTCTCAAAATACAACATTAAAAAAACGTGTATTTTTATTTTTTTGCAAACTCTTCTAACTCTCAAGCAATTGGTACGGTCTTCCCGTACTAACCGACGAAATCAAAGTCTTTTCTTATATTTTATTTTAATTTAGAATTTTCTCATTATTTTAATAGTCAGTTTTGTTGAAATTAATATATTATTTAATATTTAATTCTCAAAATACAACATTAAAAAAACGTTGTATTTTTATTTTTTTGCAAACTCTTCTAACTGTCAAACAATTGGTACGGTCTTCTCGTACTAACCAACAAAATCAAAGTCTTTTCTTCTATTTTATTTTTATTTAGAATTTTCTTTTTATTTTAATTGTCAGTTTTGTTGAAATTAATATATTATATAATATTTAATTCTCAAAATACAACATTAAAAAAATGTTGTATTTTTATTTTTTTCCAAACTCTTCCAACCGTCATACAATTGGTACGGTCTTCTCCTACTAACAGACAAAACAAAGTCTTTACTTCCATTTTATTTTTATTTAGAATTTTTTCTTTATTTTAATAGTCTGTTTTGTTGAAATTAATATATTATATAATATTTAATTCTCAAAATACAAAGTTAAAAAAATTGTATTTTTATATTTTTGGAAACTCTTACAACCGTCATACAGTTAGAACGGTATTCTCATACTAACCGACAAAATCAAAGTCTTTTCTTCTCTTTTATATTAATTTAGAATTTTCTCTTTATTTTAATAGTCAGTTTTGTTGAAATTAATATATTATTTAATATTTAATTCTCAAAATACAACATTAAAAAAACGTTTTATTTTTATTTTTGCAAACTATTCCAACCGTCATACAATTGGTAAGGTCTTCTCGTACTAACCGACAAAATCAAAGTCTTTTCTTATATTTTATTTTTATTTAGAATTTTCTCATTATTTTAATAGTAAGTTTTGTTGAAATTAATATATTATTTAATATTTAATTCTCAAAATACAACATTAAAAAAACGTTGTATTTTTATTTTTTGGAAACTCTCCAACGTCATACAATTGAACGGTATTCTCATACTAACCGACAAAATCAAAGTCTTTTCTTCTCTTTTATTTTAATTTAGAATTTTCTCTTTATTTTAATAGTCAGTTTTGTTGAAATTAATATATTATTTAATATTTAATTCTCAAAATACAACATTAAAAAAACGTTGTATTTTTATTTTTTTGCAAACTCTTCAACTCTCAACAATTGGTACGGTCTTCTCGTACTAACCGACAAATCAAAGTCTTTTCTTCTATTTTATTTTATTTAGAATTTTCTCTTTATTTTAATAGTCAGTTTTGTTGAAATTAATATATTATTAATATTTAATTCTCAAAATACAACATTAAAAAAAGTTGTATTTTTATTTTTTTGCAAACTCTTCAACCGTCATACAATTGGTACGGTCTTCTCTACTAACCGACAAATCAAAGTCTTTTCTTCTATTTTATTTTTATTTAGAATTTTCTTTTATTTTAATAGTCAGTTTTGTTGAAATTAATATATTATTAATATTTAATTCTCAAAATACAACATTAAAAAAAGTTGTATTTTTATTTTTTCAAACTCTTCCAACCGTCATACAATTGGTACGGTCTTCTCTACTAACCGACAAAATCAAAGTCTTTCTTCCATTTTATTTTTATTTAGAATTTTTCTTTATTTTAATAGTCAGTTTTGTTGAAATTAATATATTATTAATATTTAATTCTCAAAATACAACATTAAAAAAATTGTATTTTTATATTTTTGGAAACTCTTACAACCGTCATACAATTGAACGGTATTCTCTACTAACCGACAAAATCAAAGTCTTTTCTTCTCTTTTATTTAATTTAGAATTTTCTCTTTATTTTAATAGTCAGTTTTGTTGAATTAATATATTATTTAATATTTAATTCTCAAATACAACATTAAAAAAACGTTTATTTTTTATTTTTGCAAACTCTTCCAACCGTCATACAATTGGTACGGTCTTCTCGTACTAACCGACAAAATCAAAGTCTTTTCTTTATTTTATTTTATTTAGAATTTTCTTTATTTTAATAGTCAGTTTTGTTGAAATTAATATATTATTAATATTTAATTCTCAAAATACAACATTAAAAAAACGTTGTATTTTTATTTTTTGCAAACTCTTCCAACCGTCATACAATTGTACGGTTTCTCTACTAACCGACAAAATCAAAGTCTTTTCTTCTATTTTATTTTATTTAGAATTTTCTTTTATTTTAATAGTCAGTTTTGTTGAAATTAATATATTATTTAATATTTAATTCTCAAATACAACATTAAAAAAAGTTGTATTTTTATTTTTTGCAAACTCTTCAACCGTCATACAATTGGTACGGTCTTCTCTACTAACCGACAAAATCAAAGTCTTTTCTTCTATTTTATTTTATTTAGAATTTTTCTTTATTTTAATAGTCAGTTTTGTTGAAATTAATATATTATTAATATTTAATTCTCAAAATACAACATTAAAAAAACGTTGTATTTTTATTTTTTGCAAACTCTTCCAACCGTCATACAATTGGTACGGTCTTCTCGTACTAACCGACAAAATCAAAGTCTTTTCTTCTATTTTATTTTATTTAGAATTTTCTTTTATTTTAATAGTCAGTTTTGTTGAAATTAATATATTATTTAATATTTAATTCTCAAAATACAACATTAAAAAAACGTTGTATTTTTATTTTTTTCAAACTCTTCCAACCGTCATACAATTGTACGGTCTTCTCTACTAACCGACAAAACAAAGTCTTTTCTTCATTTTATTTTTATTTAGAATTTTTCTTTATTTTAATAGTCTTTTGTTGAAATTAATATATTATATAATATTTAATTCTCAAAATACAAATTAAAAAAATTGTATTTTTATATTTTTGGAAACTCTTCCAACCGTCATACATTGAACGGTATTCTCATACTAACCGACAAAATCAAAGTCTTTTCTTCTTTTTATTTTAATTTAGAATTTTCTCTTTATTTTAATAGTCAGTTTTGTTGAAATTAATATATTATTTAATATTTAATTCTCAAAATACAACATTAAAAAAACGTTGTATTTTTATTTTTTTGCAAACTCTTCTAACTCGTCAACAATTGGTACGGTCTTCTCGTACTAACCGACAAATCAAAGTCTTTTCTTATATTTTATTTTAATTTAGAATTTTCTCATTATTTTAATAGTCAGTTTTGTTGAAATTAATATATTATTTAATATTTAATTCTCAAAATACAACATTAAAAAACGTTGTATTTTTATTTTTTTGCAAACTCTTCAACTGTCAACAATTGGTACGGTCTTCTCGCACTAACCGACAAAATCAAAGTCTTTTCTTCATTTTATTTTTATTTAGAATTTTTTTTATTTTAATTGTCAGTTTTGTTGAAATTAATATATTATATAATATTTAATTCTCAAAATACAACATTAAAAAAATGTTGTATTTTTATTTTTTTCCAAACTCTTCAACCGTCATACAATTGGTACGGTCTTCTCCTACTAACCGACAAAACAAAGTCTTTACTTCCATTTTATTTTTATTTAGAATTTTTCTTTATTTTAATAGTCTGTTTTGTTGAAATTAATATATTATATAATATTTAATTCTCAAAATACAAATTAAAAAAATTGTATTTTATATTTTTGGAAACTCTTCAACCGTCATACAGTTAGAACGGTATTCTCATACTAACCGACAAAATCAAAGTCTTTTCTTCTCTTTTATATTAATTTAGAATTTTCTCTTTATTTTAATAGTCAGTTTTGTTGAATTAATATATTATTTAATATTTAATTCTCAAAATACAACATTAAAAAAACGTTTTATTTTTTATTTTTGCAAACTATTCCAACCGTCATACAATTGGTAAGGTCTTCTCATACTAACCGACAAAATCAAAGTCTTTTCTTATATTTTATTTTTATTTAGAATTTTCTCATTATTTTAATAGTAAGTTTTGTTGAAATTAATATATTATTTAATATTTAATTCTCAAAATACAACATTAAAAAAACGTTGTATTTTTATATTTTTGGAAACTCTTCCAACGTCATACATTTGAACGGTATTCTCATACTAACCGACAAAATCAAAGTCTTTTCTTCTTTTTATTTTAATTTAGAATTTTCTCTTTATTTTAATAGTCAGTTTTGTTGAAATTAATATATTATTTAATATTTAATTCTCAAAATACAACATTAAAAAAACGTTGTATTTTTATTTTTTTTGCAAACTCTTCAACTCGTCAACAATTGGTACGGTCTTCTCGTACTAACCGACAAAATCAAAGTCTTTTCTTATATTTTATTTTAATTTAGAATTTTCTCATTATTTTAATAGTCAGTTTTGTTGAAATTAATATATTATTTAATATTTAATTCTCAAAATACAACATTAAAAAACGTTGTATTTTTATTTTTTGCAAACTCTTCTAACTGTCAAACAATTGGTACGGTCTTCTCTACTAACCGACAAAATCAAAGTCTTTTCTTCTATTTTATTTTTATTTAGAATTTTCTTTTATTTTAATGTCAGTTTTGTTGAAATTAATATATTATATAATATTTAATTCTCAAAATACAACATTAAAAAAATGTTGTATTTTTATTTTTTTCAAACTCTTCCAACCGTCATACAATTGGTACGGTCTTCTCTACTAACCGACAAAACAAAGTCTTTACTTCCATTTTATTTTTATTTAGAATTTTTCTTTATTTTAATAGTCTGTTTTGTTGAAATTAATATATTATTTAATATTTAATTCTCAAATACAAAGTTAAAAAAATTGTATTTTTATATTTTTGGAAACTCTTACAACCGTCAACATTGAACGGTTTCTCATACTAACCGACAAAATCAAAGTCTTTTCTTCTCTTTTATTTAATTTAGAATTTTCTCTTTATTTTAATAGTCAGTTTTGTTGAATTAATATATTATTTAATATTTAATTCTCAAAATACAACATTAAAAAAACGTTGTATTTTTATTTTTTGCAAACTATTCCAACCGTCATACAATTGGTACGGTCTTCTCGTACTAACCGACAAAATCAAAGTCTTTTCTTCTCTTTTATTTTATTTAGAATTTTCTCTTTATTTTAATAGTAGTTTTGTTGAAATTAATATATTATTAATATTTAATTCTCAAAATACAACATTAAAAAACGTTGTATTTTTATATTTTTGGAAACTCTTCAACCGTCATACAATTGAACGGTATTCTCATACTAACCGACAAAATCAAAGTCTTTTCTTCTTTTTATTTATTTAGAATTTTCTCTTTATTTTAATAGTCAGTTTTGTTGAAATTAATATATTATTTAATATTTAATTCTCAAAATACAACATTAAAAAAACGTTGTATTTTTATTTTTTTGCAAACTCTTCAACCGTCATACAATTGGTACGGTCTTCTCGTACTAACCGACAAAATCAAAGTCTTTTCTTTATTTTATTTTTATTTAGAATTTTCTCTTATTTTAATAGTCAGTTTTGTTGAAATTAATATATTATTTAATATTTAATTCTCAAATACAACATTAAAAAAACTTGTATTTTTATTTTTTTGCAAACTCTTCAACGTCAACAATTGGTACGGTCTTCTCGTACTAACCGACAAAATCAAAGTCTTTTCTTCTATTTTATTTTTATTTAGAATTTTCTCTTTATTTTAATAGTCAGTTTTGTTGAAATTAATATATTATATAATATTTAATTCTCAAAATACAACATTAAAAAAAGTTGTATTTTTATTTTTTTCAAACTCTTCCAACCGTCATACAATTGTACGGTCTTCTCCTACTAACCGACAAAATCAAAGTCTTTACTTCCATTTTATTTTTATTTAGAATTTTTCTTTATTTTAATAGTCAGTTTTGTTGAAATTAATATATTATATAATATTTAATTCTCAAAATACAAATTAAAAAAATTGTATTTTTATATTTTTGGAAACTCTTCAACCGTCATACAGTTAGAACGGTTTCTCATACTAACCGACAAAATCAAAGTCTTTTCTTCTCTTTTATTTATTTAGAATTTTCTCTTTATTTTAATAGTCAGTTTTGTTGAAATTAATATATTATTTAATATTTAATTCTCAAAATACAACATTAAAAAAACGTTGTATTTTTATTTTTTGCAAACTATCCAACCGTCATACAATTGGAACGGTATTCTCATACTAACCGACAAAATCAAAGTCTTTTCTTCTCTTTTATTTTTATTTAGAATTTTCTCTTATTTTAATAGTCAGTTTTGTTGAAATTAATATATTATTTAATATTTAATTCTCAAAATACAACATTAAAAAAACGTTGTATTTTTATTTTTTGGAAACTCTTCAACGTCATACAATTGAACGGTCTTCTCATACTAACCGACAAAATCAAAGTCTTTTCTTCTTTTTATTTTAATTTAGAATTTTCTCTTTATTTTAATAGTCAGTTTTGTTGAAATTAATATATTATTTAATATTTAATTCTCAAAATACAACATTAAAAAAACGTGTATTTTTATTTTTTTGCAAACTCTTCTAACTCTCAACAATTGGTACGGTCTTCTCGTACTAACCGACAAAATCAAAGTCTTTTCTTTATTTTATTTTATTTAGAATTTTCTTTATTTTAATTGTCAGTTTTGTTGAAATTAATATATTATATAATATTTAATTCTCAAAATACAACATTAAAAAAACGTTGTATTTTTATTTTTTTGCAAACTCTTCTAACTGTCAAACAATTGGTACGGTCTTCTCGTACTAACCGACAAAATCAAAGTCTTTTCTTATATTTTATTTTTATTTAGAATTTTCTTTTTATTTTAATTGTCAGTTTTGTTGAAATTAATATATTATATAATATTTAATTCTCAAAATACAACATTAAAAAAATGTTGTATTTTTATTTTTTCAAACTCTTCCAACCGTCATACATTGGTACGGTCTTCTCTACTAACCGACAAAACAAAGTCTTTCTTCCATTTTATTTTTATTTAGAATTTTCTTTATTTTAATAGTCTGTTTTGTTGAAATTAATATATTATATAATATTTAATTCTCAAAATACAAATTAAAAAAAATTGTATTTTTATATTTTTGAAACTCTTACAACCGTCATACAGTTGAACGGTATTCTCATACTAACCGACAAAATCAAAGTCTTTTCTTCTCTTTTATTTATTTAGAATTTTCTCTTTATTTTAATAGTCAGTTTTGTTGAAATTAATATATTATTTAATATTTAATTCTCAAAATACAACATTAAAAAAACGTTGTATTTTTATTTTTTTGCAAACTCTTCCAACCGTCATACAATTGGTACGGTCTTCTCGTACTAACCGACAAAATCAAAGTCTTTTCTTTATTTTATTTTATTTAGAATTTTCTCTTATTTTAATAGTCAGTTTTGTTGAAATTAATATATTATTTAATATTTAATTCTCAAAATACAACATTAAAAAAAGTTGTATTTTTATTTTTTGCAAACTCTTCAACGTCATACAATTGGTACGGTCTTCTCTACTAACCGACAAAATCAAAGTCTTTTCTTCTATTTTATTTTATTTAGAATTTTCTCTTTATTTTATAGTCAGTTTTGTTGAATTAATATATTATATAATATTTAATTCTCAAAATACAAATTAAAAAAGTTGTATTTTTATTTTTTGCAAACTCTTCCAACCGTCATACAATTGGTACGGTCTTCTCTACTAACCGACAAAATCAAAGTCTTTTCTTTCTTTTATTTTATTTAGAATTTTTCTTATTTTAATAGTCAGTTTTGTTGAAATTAATATATTATTTAATATTTAATTCTCAAAATACAACATTAAAAAAAGTTGTATTTTTTATTTTTTGCAAACTCTTCAACCGTCATACAATTGGTACGGTCTTCTCGTACTAACCGACAAAATCAAAGTCTTTTCTTCTATTTTATTTTATTTAGAATTTTCTCTTTATTTTAATAGTCAGTTTTGTTGAAATTAATATATTATTTAATATTTAATTCTCAAAATACAACATTAAAAAAACGTTGTATTTTTATTTTTGAAACTATCCAACCGTCATACAATTGAACGGTCTTCTCTACTAACCGACAAAATCAAAGTCTTTTCTTCATTTTTATTTTATTTAGAATTTTCTCTTTATTTTAATAGTCAGTTTTGTTGAAATTAATATATTATTTAATATTTAATTCTCAAAATACAACATTAAAAAAATTGTATTTTTATATTTTTGAAACTCTTCCAACCGTCATACAATTGAACGGTATTCTCATACTAACCGACAAAATCAAAGTCTTTTCTTCTCTTTTATTTAATTTAGAATTTTCTCTTTATTTTAATAGTCAGTTTTGTTGAAATTAATATATTATTTAATATTTAATTCTCAAAATACAACATTAAAAAAACGTTGTATTTTTATTTTTTGCAAACTCTTCAACGTCATACAATTGGTACGGTCTTCTCGTACTAACCGACAAAATCAAAGTCTTTTCTTATATTTTATTTTTATTTAGAATTTTCTTTATTTTAATAGTCAGTTTTGTTGAAATTAATATATTATTTAATATTTAATTCTCAAAATACAACATTAAAAAAACGTTGTATTTTTATTTTTTGCAAACTCTTCCAACGTCATACAATTGGAACGGTCTTCTCTACTAACCGACAAAATCAAAGTCTTTTCTTCTTTTATTTTATTTAGAATTTTCTTTATTTTAATAGTCAGTTTTGTTGAAATTAATATATTATTAATATTTAATTCTCAAATACAACATTAAAAAAATTGTATTTTTATTTTTTTGAAACTCTTCCAACCGTCATACAATTGGACGGTTTCTCTACTAACCGACAAATCAAAGTCTTTCTTCTCTTTTATTTTAATTTAGAATTTTCTCTTTATTTTAATAGTCAGTTTTGTTGAAATTAATATATTATTTAATATTTAATTCTCAAAATACACATTAAAAAACTGTATTTTTTATTTTTTGCAAACTCTTCCAACCGTCATACAATTGGAACGGTCTTCTCGTACTAACCGACAAAATCAAAGTCTTTTCTTCTATTTTATTTTAATTTAGAATTTTCTCATTATTTTAATAGTCAGTTTTGTTGAAATTAATATATTATTTAATATTTAATTCTCAAAATACAACATTAAAAAAACGTTGTATTTTTATTTTTTGCAAACTCTTCCAACCGTCATACAATTGTAACGGTCTTCTCGTACTAACCGACAAAATCAAAGTCTTTTCTTCTATTTTATTTTTATTTAGAATTTTCTCTTATTTTAATAGTCAGTTTTGTTGAAATTAATATATTATTTAATATTTAATTCTCAAAATACAACATTAAAAAAACGTTGTATTTTTATTTTTTGAAACTCTTCAACCGTCATACAATTGTACGGTTTCTCGTACTAACCGACAAAATCAAAGTCTTTTCTTCTATTTTATTTAATTTAGAATTTTTCTTTATTTTAATAGTCAGTTTTGTTGAAATTAATATATTATATAATATTTAATTCTCAAAATACAACATTAAAAAAAGTTGTATTTTTATTTTTTTGCAAACTCTTCAACCGTCATACAATTGGTACGGTCTTCTCCTACTAACCGACAAAATCAAAGTCTTTCTTCATTTTATTTTAATTTAGAATTTTTCTCTTTATTTTAATAGTCAGTTTTGTTGAAATTAATATATTATATAATATTTAATTCTCAAAATACAACATTAAAAAAATTGTATTTTTATTTTTTGAAACTCTTCAACCGTCATACATTGGAACGGTATTCTCATACTAACCGACAAAATCAAAGTCTTTCTTCTATTTTATTTTTATTTAGAATTTTCTTTTATTTTAATAGTCAGTTTTGTTGAAATTAATATATTATTAATATTTAATTCTCAAAATACAACATTAAAAAAAGTTGTATTTTTATTTTTTGCAAACTCTTCAACCGTCATACAATTGTACGGTCTTCTCTACTAACCGACAAAATCAAAGTCTTTCTTCTATTTTATTTTATTTAGAATTTTTCTTTATTTTAATAGTCATTTTGTTGAAATTAATATATTATTTAATATTTAATTCTCAAAATACAACATTAAAAAAATTGTATTTTATTTTTTTGCAAACTCTTCAACCGTCAAACATTGTACGGTCTTCTCATACTAACCGACAAAATCAAAGTCTTTTCTTCTATTTTATTTAATTTAGAATTTTCTCTTTATTTTAATAGTCAGTTTTGTTGAAATTAATATATTATTTAATATTTAATTCTCAAAATACAACATTAAAAAAACGTTGTATTTTTATTTTTTGCAAACTCTTCCAACCGTCATACAATTGGTACGGTCTTCTCGTACTAACCGACAAAATCAAAGTCTTTTCTTTCTTTTATTTTATTTAGAATTTTCTCATTATTTTAATAGTCAGTTTTGTTGAAATTAATATATTATTTAATATTTAATTCTCAAAATACAACATTAAAAAAACGTTGTATTTTTATTTTTTTGCAAACTCTTCAACGTCAACAATTGGTACGGTCTTCTCGTACTAACCGACAAAATCAAAGTCTTTTCTTCTATTTTATTTTTATTTAGAATTTTCTTTATTTTAATAGTCAGTTTTGTTGAAATTAATATATTATTTAATATTTAATTCTCAAAATACAACATTAAAAAAACGTTGTATTTTTATTTTTTTGCAAACTCTTCAACTCTCAAACAATTGGTACGGTCTTCTCGTACTAACCGACAAAATCAAAGTCTTTTCTTTATTTTATTTTAATTTAGAATTTTCTCTTTATTTTAATAGTCAGTTTTGTTGAAATTAATATATTATTTAATATTTAATTCTCAAAATACAACATTAAAAAAACGTTGTATTTTTATTTTTTGCAAACTCTTCCAACCGTCAACAATTGGTACGGTCTTCTCGTACTAACCGACAAAATCAAAGTCTTTTCTTATTTTATTTTTATTTAGAATTTTCTTTATTTTAATAGTCAGTTTTGTTGAAATTAATATATTATTTAATATTTAATTCTCAAAATACAACATTAAAAAAATTTGTATTTTTATTTTTTTGCAAACTCTTCCAACCGTCATACAATTGGTACGGTCTTCTCATACTAACCGACAAAATCAAAGTCTTTTCTTCTATTTTATTTTTATTTAGAATTTTTCTTTATTTTAATAGTCTTTTGGTTAAATTAATATATTATATAATATTTAATTCTCAAAATACAAATTAAAAAAATTGTATTTTTATATTTTTGGAAACTCTTCCAACCGTCATACAGTTGAACGGTATTCTCATACTAACCGACAAAATCAAAGTCTTTTCTTCTCTTTTATTTAATTTAGAATTTTCTCTTTATTTTAATAGTCAGTTTT
The DNA here is from genome assembly GCA_025413025.1 of Ficus hispida. NCBI lineage: Eukaryota > Viridiplantae > Streptophyta > Magnoliopsida > Rosales > Moraceae > Ficus > Ficus hispida. The sequence continues at coordinate 21,866 of JAINRH010000341.1, forward strand.
GTTGAATTAATATATTATTTAATATTTAATTCTCAAAATACAACATTAAAAAAACGTTGTATTTTTATTTTTTGCAAACTCTTCCAACCGTCATACAATTGGAACGGTCTTCTCGTACTAACCGACAAAATCAAAGTCTTTTCTTTATTTTATTTTATTTAGAATTTTCTCTTTATTTTAATAGTCAGTTTTGTTGAAATTAATATATTATTTAATATTTAATTCTCAAAATACAAATTAAAAAAATTGTATTTTTATATTTTTTGGAAACTCTTCCAACCGTCATACAATTGAACGGTATTCTCTACTAACCGACAAAATCAAAGTCTTTTCTTCTTTTTATTTTAATTTAGAATTTTCTCTTTATTTTAATAGTCAGTTTTGTTGAAATTAATATATTATTTAATATTTAATTCTCAAAATACAACATTAAAAAAACGTTGTATTTTTATTTTTTGCAAACTCTTCTAACCGTCAAACAATTGGTACGGTCTTCTCGTACTAACCGACAAAATCAAAGTCTTTTCTTATATTTTATTTTATTTAGAATTTTCTCATTATTTTAATAGTCAGTTTTGTTGAAATTAATATATTATTTAATATTTAATTCTCAAAATACAACATTAAAAAAACGTTGTATTTTTATTTTTTGCAAACTCTTCAACTGTCAAACAATTGGTACGGTCTTCTCGTACTAACCGACAAAATCAAAGTCTTTTCTTCTATTTTATTTTATTTAGAATTTTCTTTTATTTTAATAGTCAGTTTTGTTGAATTAATATATTATATAATATTTAATTCTCAAAATACAACATTAAAAAAAGTTGTATTTTTATTTTTTCAAACTCTTCCAACCGTCATACAATTGGTACGGTCTTCTCTACTAACCGACAAAACAAAGTCTTTTCTTCCATTTTATTTTTATTTAGAATTTTTTCTTTATTTTAATAGTCATTTTGTTGAAATTAATATATTATATAATATTTAATTCTCAAAATACAAATTAAAAAAATTGTATTTTTATTTTTTTGAAACTCTTCAACCGTCATACATTGAACGGTATTCTCATACTAACCGACAAAATCAAAGTCTTTTCTTCTCTTTTATTTTAATTTAGAATTTTCTCTTTATTTTAATAGTCAGTTTTGTTGAATTAATATATTATTTAATATTTAATTCTCAAAATACAACATTAAAAAAACGTTGTATTTTATTTTTTTGCAAACTCTTCCAACCGTCATACAATTGGTACGGTCTTCTCGTACTAACCGACAAAATCAAAGTCTTTTCTTATATTTATTTTATTTAGAATTTTCTCTTATTTTAATAGTCAGTTTTGTTGAAATTAATATATTATTTAATATTTAATTCTCAAAATACAACATTAAAAAAACGTTGTATTTTTATATTTTTGGAAACTCATCCAACCGTCATACAATTTGAACGGTATTCTCATACTAACCGATAAAATCAAAGTCTTTTCTTCTCTTTTATTTTAATTTAGAATTTTCTCTTTATTTTAATAGTCAGTTTTGTTGAAATTAATATATTATTTAATATTTAATTCTCAAAATACAACATTAAAAAAACGTTGTATTTTTTATTTTTTGCAAACTCTTCAACTCTCAACAATTGGTAACGGTCTTCTCATACTAACCGACAAAATCAAAGTCTTTTCTTATATTTTATTTTATTTAGAATTTTCTCATTATTTTAATAGTCAGTTTTGTTGAAATTAATATATTATTTAATATTTAATTCTCAAAATACAACATTAAAAAAACGTTGTATTTTTATTTTTTGCAAACTCTTCTAACTGTCAAACAATTGGTACGGTCTTCTCGTACTAACCACAAAATCAAAGTCTTTTCTTCTATTTTATTTTTATTTAGAATTTTCTTTATTTTAATGTCAGTTTTGTTGAAATTAATATATTATATAATATTTAATTCTCAAAATACAACATTAAAAAAAATGTTGTATTTTTATTTTTTTCCAAACTCTTCCAACCGTCATACAATTGGTACGGTCTTCTCCTACTAACGACAAAACAAAGTCTTTACTTCCATTTTATTTTATTTAGAATTTTTTCTTTATTTTAATAGTCTGTTTTGTTGAAATTAATATATTATATAATATTTAATTCTCAAAATACAAATTAAAAAATTGTATTTTTATATTTTTGGAAACTCTTACAACCGTCATACAGTTTGAACGGTATTCTCATACTAACCGACAAAATCAAAGTCTTTTCTTCTCTTTTATATTAATTTAGAATTTTCTCTTTATTTTAATAGTCAGTTTTGTTGAAGTTAATATATTATTAATATTTAATTCTCAAAATACAACATTAAAAAAACGTTTTATTTTTATTTTTGCAAACTATTCCAACCGTCATACAATTGGTAAGGTCTTCTCTACTAACCGACAAAATCAAAGTCTTTTCTTATATTTTATTTTTATTTAGAATTTTCTCATTATTTTAATAGTAGTTTTGTTGAAATTAATATATTATTTAATATTTAATTCTCAAAATACAACATTAAAAAAAACGTTGTATTTTTATATTTTTGGAAACTCTTCCAACCGTCATACAATTGAACGGTATTCTCATACTAACCGACAAAATCAAAGTCTTTTCTTCTCTTTTATTTTAATTTAGAATTTTCTCTTTATTTTAATAGTCAGTTTTGTTGAATTAATATATTATTTAATATTTAATTCTCAAAATACAACATTAAAAAAACGTTTATTTTTATTTTTTGCAAACTCTTCCAACCTCATACAATTGGTACGGTCTTTCGTACTAACCGACAAATCAAAGTCTTTTCTTATATTTTATTTTATTTAGAATTTTCTCTTATTTTAATAGTCAGTTTTGTTGAATTAATATATTATTTAATATTTAATTCTCAAAATACAACATTAAAAAAACGTTGTATTTTTATTTTTTGCAAACTCTTCAACTTCATACAATTGTACGGTCTTCTCGTACTAACCGACAAAATCAAAGTCTTTTCTTCTTTTTATTTTAATTTAGAATTTTCTCTTTATTTTAATAGTCAGTTTTGTTGAAATTAATATATTATTTAATATTTAATTCTCAAAATACAACATTAAAAAACGTTGTATTTTTATTTTTTTGCAAACTCTTCTAACCGTCATACAATTGGTACGGTCTTCTCGTACTAACCGACAAAATCAAAGTCTTTTCTTCTATTTTATTTTTATTTAGAATTTTTCTTTATTTTAATAGTCAGTTTTGTTGAAATTAATATATTATTAATATTTAATTCTCAAAATACAACATTAAAAAAATTGTATTTTTATATTTTTGAAACTCTTCCAACCGTCATACAATTGAACGGTATTCTCATACTAACCGACAAAATCAAAGTCTTTTCTTCTCTTTTATTTTATTTAGAATTTTTTCTTTATTTTAATAGTCAGTTTTGTTGAAATTAATATATTATATAATATTTAATTCTCAAAATACAACATTAAAAAAAGTTGTATTTTTATATTTTTGCAAACTCTTCCAACCGTCATACAATTGGTAACGGTTTCTCGTACTAACCGACAAAATCAAAGTCTTTTCTTATTTTATTTTAATTTAGAATTTTCTCTTATTTTAATAGTCAGTTTTGTTGAAATTAATATATTATTTAATATTTAATTCTCAAAATACAACATTAAAAAAACGTTGTATTTTTATTTTTGCAAACTCTTCAACCGTCATACAATTGTACGGTCTTCTCGTACTAACCGACAAAATCAAAGTCTTTTCTTCTATTTTATTTTTATTTAGAATTTTCTCTTTATTTTAATAGTCAGTTTTGTTGAAATTAATATATTATTTAATATTTAATTCTCAAAATACAACATTAAAAAAACGTTGTATTTTTATTTTTTTGAAACTCTTCAACCGTCAACAATTGACGGTTTCTCTACTAACCGACAAAATCAAAGTCTTTTCTTCTTTTTATTTTATTTAGAATTTTCTTTATTTTAATAGTCAGTTTTGTTGAAATTAATATATTATTTAATATTTAATTCTCAAAATACAACATTAAAAAAATTGTATTTTTATTTTTTGCAAACTCTTCAACTGTCATACAATTGGTACGGTCTTCTCGTACTAACCGACAAAATCAAAGTCTTTTCTTCTATTTTATTTTTATTTAGAATTTTCTTTATTTTAATAGTCAGTTTTGTTGAAATTAATATATTATATAATATTTAATTCTCAAAATACAACATTAAAAAAACGTTGTATTTTTATTTTTTTCCAAACTCTTCAACTGTCAACAATTGGTACGGTCTTCTCATACTAACCGACAAAATCAAAGTCTTTCTTTATTTTATTTTTATTTAGAATTTTTCTTTATTTTAATAGTCATTTTGTTGAAATTAATATATTATATAATATTTAATTCTCAAAATACAACATTAAAAAAACTTGTATTTTTATTTTTTGAAACTCTCCAACCGTCATACAATTGAACGGTCTTCTCATACTAACCGACAAAATCAAAGTCTTTTCTTCTCTTTTATTTTAATTTAGAATTTTCTCTTTATTTTAATAGTCAGTTTGTTGAAATTAATATATTATTTAATATTTAATTCTCAAAATACAACATTAAAAAAACTTGTATTTTTATTTTTTTGCAAACTCTTCAACCTCATAACAATTGGTACGGTCTTCTCGTACTAACCGACAAAATCAAAGTCTTTTCTTTATTTATTTTATTTAGAATTTTCTCTTTATTTTAATAGTCAGTTTTGTTGAAATTAATATATTATTTAATATTTAATTCTCAAAATACAACATTAAAAAAACGTTGTATTTTTATTTTTGGAAACTCTTCCAACCGTCATACAATTGAACGGTCTTCTCATACTAACCGACAAAATCAAAGTCTTTTCTTCTATTTTATTTTATTTAGAATTTTCTCTTTATTTTAATAGTCAGTTTTGTTGAAATTAATATATTATTTAATATTTAATTCTCAAAATACAACATTAAAAAAACGTTGTATTTTATTTTTTTGCAAACTCTTCCAACCGTCATACAATTGGTACGGTCTTCTCTACTAACCGACAAAATCAAAGTCTTTTCTTCTCATTTTATTTTTAATTAGAATTTTCTCTTATTTTAATAGTCAGTTTTGTTGAAATTAATATATTATTTAATATTTAATTCTCAAAATACAACATTAAAAAAAGTTGTATTTTTATTTTTTGCAAACTATCCAACCGTCATACAATTGTAAGGTCTTCTCTACTAACCGACAAAATCAAAGTCTTTTCTTCTCTTTTATTTATTAGAATTTTCTCTTATTTTAATAGTCAGTTTTGTTGAAATTAATATATTATTTAATATTTAATTCTCAAAATACAACATTAAAAAAACGTTGTATTTTTATTTTTGAAACTCTCCAACCGTCAACAATTGGTACGGTTTCTCTACTAACCGATAAAATCAAAGTCTTTCTTATATTTTATTTTAATTTAGAATTTTCTCTTATTTTAATAGTCAGTTTTGTTGAAATTAATATATTATTTAATATTTAATTCTCAAAATACAACATTAAAAAAACTTGTATTTTTATTTTTTGGAAACTCTTCAACTTCAAACAATTGACGGTATTCTCATACTAACCGACAAAATCAAAGTCTTTTCTTCTATTTTATTTTAATTTAGAATTTTCTCTTTATTTTAATAGTCAGTTTTGTTGAAATTAATATATTATTAATATTTAATTCTCAAAATACAACATTAAAAAATGTTGTATTTTTATTTTTTTCAAACTCTTCCAACCGTCATACAATTGGTACGGTCTTCTCTACTAACCGACAAAATCAAAGTCTTTTCTTCTATTTTATTTTTATTTAGAATTTTCTTTATTTTAATAGTCTGTTTTGTTGAAATTAATATATTATATAATATTTAATTCTCAAAATACAAATTAAAAAAAGTTGTATTTTTATATTTTTGGAAACTCTTCAACCGTCATACATTTAACGGTATTCTCATACTAACCGACAAAATCAAAGTCTTTTCTTCTCTTTTATTTTAATTTAGAATTTTCTCTTTATTTAATAGTCAGTTTTGTTGAATTAATATATTATTTAATATTTAATTCTCAAAATACAACATTAAAAAAATGTTTTATTTTTATTTTTTTGCAAACTTTCCAACCGTCATACAATTGGTAGGTCTTCTCGTACTAACCGACAAAACAAAGTCTTTCTTTATTTTATTTTTATTTAGAATTTTTTCTTATTTTAATAGTATGTTTTGTTGAAATTAATATATTATTAATATTTAATTCTCAAAATACAAATTAAAAAAACTTGTATTTTTATATTTTTGGAAACTCATCCAACGTCATACAATTGAACGGTATTCTCATACTAACCGAAAAATCAAAGTCTTTTCTTCTCTTTTATTTTAATTAGAATTTTCTCTTTATTTTAATAGTCAGTTTTGTTGAATTAATATATTATTTAATATTTAATTCTCAAAATACAACATTAAAAAAACGTTTATTTTTATTTTTTGCAAACTCTTCCAACCGTCATACAATTGGTACGGTCTTCTCGTACTAACCGACAAATCAAAGTCTTTTCTTATATTTTATTTTATTTAGAATTTTCTCATTATTTTAATAGTCAGTTTTGTTGAAATTAATATATTATTTAATATTTAATTCTCAAAATACAACATTAAAAAAACGTTGTATTTTTATTTTTTTGCAAACTCTTCTAACTGTCAAACAATTGGTACGGTCTTCTCGTACTAACCACAAAATCAAAGTCTTTTCTTCTTTTTATTTTATTTAGAATTTTCTTTTATTTTAATTGTCAGTTTTGTTGAAATTAATATATTATATTAATATTTAATTCTCAAAATACAACATTAAAAAAATGTTGTATTTTTATTTTTTTCCAAACTCTTCCAACCGTCATACAATTGGTACGGTCTTCTCCTACTAACCGACAAAACAAAGTCTTTACTTATTTTATTTTTATTTAGAATTTTTCTTATTTTAATAGTCAGTTTTGTTGAAATTAATATATTATATAATATTTAATTCTCAAAATACAAATTAAAAAAATTGTATTTTTATATTTTTGGAAACTCTTACAACCGTCATACAATTGAACGGTATTCTCATACTAACCGACAAAATCAAAGTCTTTTCTTCTCTTTTATATTAATTTAGAATTTTCTCTTTATTTTAATAGTCAGTTTTGTTGAAGTTAATATATTATTTAATATTTAATTCTCAAAATACAACATTAAAAAAAGTTTTATTTTTTATTTTTGCAAACTTTCAACCGTCATACAATTGGTAAGGTCTTCTCGTACTAACCGACAAAATCAAAGTCTTTTCTTATATTTTATTTTAATTTAGAATTTTCTCATTATTTAATAGTAAGTTTTGTTGAAATTAATATATTATTAATATTTAATTCTCAAAATACAACATTAAAAAACGTTGTATTTTTATTTTTTGGAAACTCATTCCAACGTCATACAATTTGAACGGTTTCTCATACTAACCGAAAAATCAAAGTCTTTTCTTCTATTTTATTTTATTTAGAATTTTCTTTATTTTAATAGTCAGTTTTGTTGAAATTAATATATTATTTAATATTTAATTCTCAAAATACAACATTAAAAAAAGTTGTATTTTTATTTTTTTGCAAACTCTTCAACCGTCATACAATTGGACGGTCTTCTCCTACTAACCGACAAAATCAAAGTCTTTCTTTATTTTATTTTATTTAGAATTTTTCTTTATTTTAATAGTCAGTTTTGTTGAAATTAATATATATTATTTAATATTTAATTCTCAAATACAACATTAAAAAAACGTTGTATTTTTATTTTTTTGCAAACTCTTCAACTCTCATACAATTGGAACGGTCTTCTCTACTAAAACCGACAAAATCAAAGTCTTTTCTTCTCTTTTATTTTAATTTAGAATTTTCTCTTTATTTTAATAGTCAGTTTTGTTGAAATTAATTATATTATTTAATATTTAATTCTCAAAATACAACATTAAAAAACGTTGTATTTTATTTTTTTTGCAAACTCTTCTAACCGTCATAACAATTGTACGGTCTTCCGTACTAACCGACAAATCAAAGTCTTTCTATATTTTATTTTATTTAGAATTTTCTCATTATTTTAATAGTCAGTTTTGTTGAAATTAATATATTATTTAATATTTAATTCTCAAAATACAACATTAAAAAACGTTGTATTTTATATTTTTTGAAACTCTCTAACTGTCAACAATTGTACGGTATTCTCATACTAACCGCAAAAATCAAAGTCTTTTCTTTCATTTTATTTTAATTTAGAATTTTCTTTTATTTTAATAGTCAGTTTTGTTGAAATTAATATATTATTTAATATTTAATTCTCAAAATACAACATTAAAAAAACGTTGTATTTTTATTTTTTTTCAAACTCATTCCAACCGTCATACAATTGGTACGGTCTTCTCCTACTAACCGACAAAACAAAGTCTTTTCTTCCATTTTATTTTTATTTAGAATTTTTTCTTTATTTTAATAGTCAGTTTTGTTGAAATTAATATATTATATAATATTTAATTCTCAAAATACAAAGTTAAAAAAATTGTATTTTTATATTTTTGGAAACTCTTACAACTCGTCATACAAGTTGAACGGTATTCTCCAATACTAACCGACAAATCAAAGTCTTTTCTTCTCTTTATATTAATTTAGAATTTTCTCTTTATTTTAATAGTCAGTTTTGTTGAAGTTAATATATTATTTAATATTTAATTCTCAAAATACAACATTAAAAAAACGTTTTATTTTTATTTTTGCAAACTATTCCAACCGTCATACAAATTGGTAAGGTCTTCTCGTACTAACCGACAAAAATCAAAGTCTTTTCTTATATTTATTTTTATTTAGAATTTTCTCATTATTTTAATAGTAAGTTTTGTTGAAATTAATATATTATTTAATATTTAATTCTCAAAATACAACATTAAAAAAACGTTGTATTTTTATTTTTTGGAAACTCATCCAACGTCATACAATTTGAACGGTATTCTCATACTAACCGACAAAATCAAAGTCTTTTTTCTCTTTTATTTTAATTTAGAATTTTCTCTTTATTTTAATAGTCAGTTTTGTTGAAATTAATATATTATTTAATATTTAATTCTCAAAATACAACATTAAAAAAACGTGTATTTTATTTTTTTTTGCAAACTCTCAACCTCAACAATTGTAACGGTTTTCCCGTACTAACCGACAAAATCAAAGTCTTTTCTTATTTTATTTTAATTTAGAATTTTCTCATTATTTTAATAGTCAGTTTTGTTGAAATTAATATATTATTTAATATTTAATTCTCAAAAATACAACATTAAAAAAACGTTGTATTTTTATATTTTTGAAAACTCTTCCAACTGTCAAACAATTGGTAACGGTCTTTCTCGTACTAACCGACAAAATCAAAGTCTTTTCTTCTCTTTTATTTTTAATTTAGAATTTTCTCTTTATTTTAATATGTCAGTTTTGTTGAAATTAATATATTATTTAATATTTAATTCTCAAAATACAACATTAAAAAAATGTTGTTATTTTTATTTTTTTGCAAACTCTTTCCAACCCGTCATACAATTGGTAAGGTCTTCTCCGTACTAACCGACAAAATCAAAGTCTTTACTTAATTTTATTTTTATTTAGAATTTTCTCATTATTTTAATAGTCAGTTTTGTTGAAATTAATATATTATTTAATATTTAATTCTCAAAATACAACATTAAAAAAAACGTTGTATTTTTATTTTTTGGAAACTCTTCAACGTCAAACAATTGGAACGGTCTTCTCATACTAACCAACAAAATCAAAGTCTTTTCTTCTATTTATATTTTATTTAGAATTTTCTTTTATTTTAATGTCAGTTTTGTTGAAATTAATATATTATATAATATTTAATTCTCAAAATACAACATTAAAAAAATGTTGTATTTTTATTTTTTTTCCAAACTCTTCCAACCGTCATACAATTGGTACGGTCTTCTCCTACTAACGACAAAACAAAGTCTTTTACTTCCATTTTATTTTTATTTAGAATTTTTCTTTATTTTAATAGTCGTTTTGTTGAAATTAATATATTATATAATATTTAATTCTCAAAATACAAATTAAAAAAATTGTATTTTTATATTTTTGGAAACTCTTCAACCGTCATACAGTTGGAACGGTATTCTCATACTAACCGACAAAATCAAAGTCTTTTCTTTCTTTTATTTAATTTAGAATTTTCTCTTTATTTTAATAGTCAGTTTTGTTGAATTAATATATTATTTAATATTTAATTCTCAAAATACAACATTAAAAAAACGTTGTATTTTTTATTTTTGCAAACTATTCAACGTCATACAAATTGGTACGGTCTTCCGTACTAACCGACAAAATCAAAGTCTTTTCTATATTTTATTTTAATTTAGAATTTTCTCTTTATTTTAATAGTCAGTTTTGTTGAAATTAATATATTATTTAATATTTAATTCTCAAAATACAACATTAAAAAAGTTGTATTTTTTTTTTTTCAAACATACGTAACATGTACGTTTCTCTAACAAAAATAAGTCTTTTCTTTTTTTTTTTTAGAATTTTTTTTTTTTGTTTTGTTAATTTATTTTATATTTATTTCAAATACAACATAAAAAATGTATTTTTTATTTTTAAACTTTCAACCGTCATACAATGGTAGTTTCTCTACTAACCGACAAAATCAAAGTCTTTCTTTCTTTTATTTTAATTTAGAATTTTTCTTTATTTTAATAGTAGTTTTGTTGTAATTAATATATTATTTAATATTTAATTCTCAAAATACAACATTAAAAAAGTTGTATTTTTTATTTTTGGAAACTACAACCGTCATACATTGAACGGTATTCTCATACTAACCGACAAAATCAAAGTCTTTTTCTTCTTTTTATTTTATTTAGAATTTTCTCTTATTTTAATAGTCAGTTTTGTTGAATTAATATATTATTTAATATTTAATTCTCAAAATACAACATTAAAAAACGTTTTATTTTTTTTTTTTGCAAACTTTCAACTCGTCATACCAATTGGTACGGTTTCTCGTACTAACCGACAAAATCAAAGTCTTTTCTTCTTTTTTATTTTATTTAGAATTTTCTTTATTTTAATAGTCAGTTTTGTTGAAATTAATATATTATTTAATATTTAATTCTCAATACAACATTAAAAAAACGTTGTATTTTTATTTTTTTGCCAAACTCTTCTAACGTTCAACAATTGTACGTTCTTCTCCGTACTAACCGACAAAATCAAAGTCTTTTCTTTATTTTTTTTTATTTAGAATTTTCTTTATTTTAATAGTCTGTTTTGTTGAAATTAATATATTTATATAATATTTAATTTCAAAATAAAACATTAAAAAATTTGTATTTTTATTTTTTGAAACTCTTCAACCGTCATACAATTGGAACGGTATTCTCTACTAACCGACAAAATAAAGTCTTTTTCTTCTATTTTATTTTTATTTAGAATTTTTTTTTATTTTAATGTCTGTTTTGTTTGAATTAATATATTTATAATATTTAATTCAAATACAAATTAAAAAAAATGTTGTATTTTTATTTTTTAAACTCTCCAACCGTCATACAATTGGTACGGTCTTCTCTACTAACCGACAAAATCAAAGTCTTTTCTTCATTTTATTTTTATTTAGAATTTTCTTTTATTTTAATAGTCAGTTTTGTTGAAATTAATATATTATATAATATTTAATTCTCAAAATACAACATTAAAAAAATTGTATTTTTTATATTTTTGAAACTCTTCCAACCGTCATACAATTGAACGGTATTCTCATACTAACCGACAAAATCAAAGTCTTTTCTTCTTTTATTTTTAATTTAGAATTTTCTCTTTATTTTAATAGTCAGTTTTGTTGAAATTAATATATTATTAATATTTAATTCTCAAAATACAACATTAAAAAAATGTTTATTTTTTATTTTTGCAAACTCTTCCAACCGTCATACAATTGGTACGGTCTTCTCACTAACCGACAAAATCAAAGTCTTTTCTTATATTTTATTTTTATTTAGAATTTTCTCTTTATTTTAATAGTCAGTTTTGTTGAAATTAATATATTATTTAATATTTAATTCTCAAAATACAACATTAAAAAAAGTTGTATTTTTATATTTTTGCAAACTCAT